>JAQPZY010001331.1:0-177500 GCA_029931535.1 Margaritifera margaritifera
ATAAGGAGTTTCCTGGCCACATTGGATTAATTCATCATCAATGCAAACTGTTTCTTTGCCACGACAAGATGTTCATTGTAACAAAGGTTGCATCTGCTATATGTTGACTTTGTTACCTATTGTTTGGTCATTCATTTATACAAAACCATCATCGTAAGTCTCGCTTCAGCATTGTGGACCACGGTTAATGTTAATCAGTGTTCTAGCCGAAAGGCCATCTCTACTCACATTTGTTCAATGTTTAGGCTATTACCTTTTAAGTAATATGGGTATTTTGAATATGAGTGCTGTGACTTTTATACTGGATAACACTATGACTCTTAAAAGTTTTTATACAGTATCAAATTGCATCATAAATGTTTGTTAATTATTAATTGGTTGCATTTGTTGAAAATTTCTGCACTCATCCAGATCATTAGGAGGGTTTTTAAATTGATTTTATGTAGTTAACGAAAAGAAAATTTGTAGTTTTAATGTCCCACGCTTTGAGTATTTTTCTTCTGTAATTTTTAAAAATAAGTGAGATAGAAATAGTGGCATTGTCTGATTTTAAAATGAAGCACAAGCATCTTGACAACATTTTAAATTTGCTTTGACCAGATTACATTTTATTTAAAATGCTTTCTGTTTTCCTGAGAGAAACGTGTAGAGCTAGAGGATGATGGATGGACAACAGTTCGTTACTAGAAAATCTTGCGTAGCAACCGCTTAATTCATGGCGTTAATCGTGGAGGTATTTGTATATTTATCGCCAACAGGTCTTGTCTTATCACAAAATAGAAAGCTGTTATCTATTCTCACTGCTTAGTTTGTCATTTCAACTACCAGGTCCTTTTGTGTATCATGAAAGGGTCCTGTGACATCACAGATAGGCAAATCTTTGGTAAAATTCAGTTCAACTACTTGTGTTTATTATAATTATTATCTTTCTATTTAAAATTTTCAATCAAAAAACTTTTTTATTTTATTCCCATTTTCAGGTAATATACTTGCAAGAAAAATTCTTTAAAATTCCTTGTTGATGATTAAGCCAATTCTCTAAAAGATCCTTTATATATTTGATCAAGTACTGAGATCTCTTGTGAAGATACATGTATTAGCAACAAAAATACTGCTTGTTTCTGTGCTTTCTCATAGTAATGTCTAAAGATTCAATGTTTATATTTGCGAACAAATTTTATTAGGAAGATTATTTCCCTAAAATATGTTCTAAATGAAACATTTTGTTGGCACAAGCAGAATTATGATTTTTTGCAGAGATTTGATAAATAAGCTCTGCAATTCTTTAATTTTGTAAAATTATATACCTTTAAGTTGACATCATAAACATTTCCACAATTTTTTTGGTAATGGTTTTTCTGTTATGAGAAACTGTTAATTTTAAATGATGTGTAACTTTCTTATCCACCCTGTCTCTGATATGACTTTGTTCATTTCTTAAATTTGATTGTCAGATAGTGAAAGTCATAAATGCACTGTACATCAAGGCCGATGTGATTGTCTATTTACTTTAATGTCTAATTGTGTTGATAATTTTTGAATATTAATTTGCATTATTTTAGGTCACATCAGAATATGGTTTGTACAATTTAATTTAAGGGGTTGCCTTGAAAATAACTCCCATGAATCTAGGAAATAGTTGGTTTTATCCTTTAAAAGTCCTTTCATTTGTGATAAAAACTTAAGTGATAATTTTGCCGCAAAACTCCTTGAATGTTTGAGGATATGCAAAACGTTAAATGTGAAAAAAAAATATCTCTTTTAGAATTTGAATGTTTGTTAATTTACATATTTTCCAAAAATAATAAAAATATTAAATAAAATTGGGTGGATTATATGGCACAGAACATGTTTGAAAAGACTTTGAAAACAAATCTCTCCTGGGTTGTATGAACCTTCCGTGAGAATTCTTGTATGAATAATTAACTTGTATTTTGCAAATTTATCAACAGCTTTCTTTCCCTCAAGGTTAATTTAATTTTGTAAACTGTCTTTTCATTCTTACACTTGATGTTTACCTTTTAAATCTGTTTGAAAACTATGGTTTCCATAATAATTTGCATGAAGTATAATGTTTCATAATAAAATGAAATAGCTTTTTTAAAGAATATGATATAGTAGTATAATTACGTTGAAGTTAAGTAGATTTAATTTCAAGACACTTTCTTATTTTGTCCAATCTCTAAATGTTTGGGAGAAGCTTGGTGCTTTGAAATTTGTTTAGAATATCATAATTATGGTAAGGAAATTTTAAGTAAAAAGTTTTCGTTAAAGAAATAAATTTTGTATTATCACCATCTCTTTGGTTTGTTTTTTGTCTTACCTGCATTAACTGATTCATCATTGATCAACATATGCATCACTCTCTACCTTTTACACCATCATCATTGTTGTCATGTCAGCAGCATTTTATTATCCGTATACTTTTTAGTTCACCTCTATGAAGTGGAGGTAAGCTAGTGTACTACCTCGGTGTCGGCACTTAAAATAAATATGTGAACCCTAACTGAATGTTAACTATGTTCCAAGGAAACAGTTTGGGTTTTGTGTGCATTCTTTGGTTAGTACCACACCCTTTCTACAAAAGAATGTCTACTGATGTACATTTACACATTTTTACTTGCATGTAGGATAAGTTTCTGTGTTTAGCTCCTAACGAAATATGGATTGTTGTTTTAGCCACCCTGTATTCATTATTTTTGTTAATACCAAGCAAGATTCATTGATAATTTGGTGAGGGGATGTAGCGCGTTGATTAGCATTCAAAGTATGGTCAATGTGACCCATATTTCACATGCTTCGCTGACCATGGGTTACAGTCTGTGCACTGTTCATGCCAGAAATCACTCAAAACTAGGCGATTTTATGCATTCAAGACCTGCCTAACCACTTATGATTTGACCATAAGTCTTGCAGAAAGTGACCTGTAAAATACGGACTTGAGGAATAATAGCAAAAATTATGGAAATATGATTGTTTGTTGGTAAAAATTCTGGATACATGCTTGGCCCTTTTGATTCAAGATCTGGATTTCATATTAGAATCAACAGAAGGTTGGTCAGCGGAACCAGACTAACTTTTACAGGAAGTAGCCTAACACGCATTTCAACTGCAGAATTTATTTCATGCAAAACGTCTGCATGATCAATGCTGTTGCTTATAGAATTTTCTAAAAAATGGCCATCAAAGAAACAATACATGTTGGTTCAAAAAGATAAGGGACGTATAAGAATCTTGAAAAGTTTTAAATAGCACACAAGAATAAAAAGTAATATTCTAGAATTCTTGGGGGAAAAAAAAGCTGGAAGGGATAACAATCACATTTATATTACGTGTTGATGTTGAGTATGTCTTGTGGCAAATGAGAGATGATTGCCAATTTACCATGTGAAATTTAAAAAAAAAGCAAAGGATTATGTCATGTTGAGAGATCGCAAGATAGCCATTGAGGCTGCAATAGGGGTTTGGAACTTGCAGTTTGTGACAACTACTGGAAGTAATAAAAGGTTTATGTAATTACAAAACTTTTTAGTTGAACATTCATGTTTACCGTTCGCCTTGCATCAGTCTCCAATTACACTTCTGAACTTTTTTAATTGGCATGTTTTCTACAAACTTGACAGGTATCAGCTACATTATTATTTTATTACACCTTACTGAAAATTTGGTGTCTGACTTGCAGAAAAAAATATAGACTGCCTTACTGAGATAGGTTCATGTTTAGGGTTGGCAGGTCTGGCATTCCGGTTAGTTACCTACTATCCTTTATAACCTGAAGGTCATTTGTGACGTGACATTAATATTTGCTGGCTTGTGGCATTTTTATCTACTGTTATAATACTGCTATTCCCTGGAATCGTTATAAACTTAGGCACAGAGGAGGGCACCTTAATGAGTTATCTATACAAACCATCATAAAAGATAGGGTCACTGTGACCCATATATTCACATTTAAACTGACTTTGATTTCAATTTTGACATTTTTAACTGTTGATGCTTTAATCATTAAGCTAGGTGATTGTATTACATCTCTATTAGTACCACAACTATGTACCTTAAAAGTTCAGTGTGACCTATATTTTTGCTGGCTTGGGTTAAGTTGTTCCACATAGGTTTTTGGCATGCTCTGTGCATACTAAACATATATTGTAGAATCATGGAACTTGGGTGATGTATTGTGGTGAGCACTACCTCCCTCATTTCAGTAGTAGTTTGATATTTACCATATTTTTTATTGCTTCACTGTCTTGGTGTTAAATGTTTTGTGCTTGATGTTCATTTTTCAGGCTTAACAATTGGACATTGCTGTTCATTTTTCCAGGTACTCTCTTCCCCAGTTCCAAGCTAGTTATTCCCTACTCCAATTTGTTTAGTGGAGGGCCAGGAATTGAAAACAAACATGATTCCTGTCTGATTCCGTAGTCATACCCAACATATGGAATATACTTTCTCTTTTGAGTGTTATATCTCCTCAATCCTTGCTTTTATTTTGGAGTATTTTCTGTGTTCCGTTTGTTATCTTTTTATAGGGTTTTTGCGCCTTGTTTAGCAAGCAAGTAAAATTGTATTTCCCTTCATTGTTCCAAGTTGCTAAGGTAAGTATTGTTACTACCCTGTTTGGGTTCCGTATTTTTCGTTTTGTTTGCATTGTGATATTGTTCTCTTCTCGGAGCTTAAATATGTTGGCAGGGTTGTGGATGAGTATGGTGGCACAGGGTAAAACCCTTTGGGGGACCACGACACCCTCACCGCCTATTGTGGCAACTGGTGCACCACACGGATGGAAAGGTCCAGATTTGTGTAGTCTCTGGAAAGATTAAGTGTGGAACTTCACAGAAAGTCAGCTCTTACCATTACAGCAGTGAGGAAGGGTCTTTCAGTGTTGGCGGGGGTCTTTACTTTAGTTACTGGTCACTGGGCTTTCGGTGCACCAGTCATCAGGGTTTGGATTTTCGGTCTGGGGACAGAGAATCTGGTTGATATCCCCCCTGTGGCCTATGTTACCTTTTAATCCCTATGGGAGTGTAGTGGGAAGTTGGGTTGTACTCGCCCGACTAGAAGATGGGGATACGGATCAACATTTTCTCCTTCCCTATGTTCCTATTTTAATAATCTGCAGGATGTGGGGACCCCCCCCCCCCCCCCCTTAATGGAAAGTTAGTCTTTCTAACATCTCCTCACCATTTCCAGACCTTATGGATGTTCTCTGCTCTTTGGTTTCAAAGGTAGAGCGGATCGTGACAGGCTGTGGACCTTCTCCGTCGCCCCCATGCCTTCTACATACAAAAGGGAGGGGGTGCTTGTCCACTCGCCACCTAGACGATCGAGAAGGAATCAGAGGAATCCCATGTCGCCTTGGAGCGACAACATGTCGAGTTAGTCGCATCATCCTCCGCTGAGTGGTTTTCGGGATGACGGAATCCCACATTTCGATGTTACGCCCTCTCCGGATGAGGAGATACTGGCAAGGAGATGTTTTGTCTCTGATTCAAGAGCGGGCTCAGGATGACAATGTCCTTTCTGTCATGTTGGATTCAATTGAATTACTGGAGCATACCAGTGGTCGTACTGTTCCTCACACCTCCATTTGGGTCCCCTACACCTTCCCACCTGTCGGGTCAGGTGTTGGAAAGCCCTTAAGCCCCCCATTCCCACCCATCAACCCACTCATACACGCATCTTGGGAAATTCTAGTGCGACTCGAAAAATGGGGGATATCGGCTGGTTTCTGGGCGTGGTTTGGCGGTTAATAGTGGCCCAAGGACGTGAATCATTCGGACTTCCCCTTCATTAAGTGATGGAAGAGGTTGTCCCTAGGGAGCTGAACCCTCTCCTGCTGAATTCTCCCTCTTCCCAGCGTTCAGAGATGTAGGTTCAGGAATTTGGTCGGGCTTCACGGGATTATGATGTGTGGGTTCTTTCATTGTAAAGGGACGGGATACCGGTGCCTTCGTTTCTGGGAAGATTCCTTCCGTATCATCTTTCTGCCACCAGTCCAATATGGCTTAATTAAGGGAAGAGGTACAACACCCCTACTGCGGAAGGGCACAGTCGAGATGATTTGAAAACGACGCGAAAAGTCGGGTTTATCGTTTCCGGAATCTTTTCTGGTGTCAATCAATATGTGGAATAGTTTTAGGTTTCATAAATCAGACGCTTTCCACTTTAAATACTATTTCTTCGAAAGAACGTTTCAAAATAGAGACTAACCGCCTCGGTCTCGAAAGCTTGTAATGTAAGAGCGGTCTCTCGTCGATCCTTTCTGGATGGCATATCCTTACAATCCCCATTCTTCCCGACACTACAGTAAAATACCTCTGGGATTTTGTCTCGGACCAGGGTGTATTTCAATTTAGGGATTTCCAGCCATTACTTATTACGCCCGACAAGTTGGATGCACAACGTTCTCGCAGAGATTCTGCGATCTTAAAAATGTACCTATTCCTCAGCTATTGCACACGGTGTGGGGGGGGGACTCGTGTTTGTCGGTCTTATCCTCAACCTAGAGAATTCCGATATCATCAACTTCCCGGAGATTTTGTGTTATGTTATGGGTGATTGGTTTTCCTGTTTCCTTAGCGGTTACGTCAGCGAGGGAGATAAGGTAGCGAGCTTCATGGCTCTGGTCAGTGGAAGGAAGGGTTGTTTACGGTTCTAATCGGTAAGTATGATTCGTGTTTCTCTTCTTTTGCCAACCTGGGTATCTGGCTAAGAATCCGCTATTTTCAGCAGCTTCACTTCCCTATTGAGATCCCCGGTCTCGGTCGTTATCTGCGCTGGGGATGATCAAGATGATGTTCCATTTTGTTCTAGGCAAAGCTAAAGTTGACTCCTATGCATGGGACACACTATTCCTCGTCCTTGAACTCTCTGCAGCCAGTACTGGCTGTGGAAATTTCTCGAGACTATATCGGATCACTTTGATATTATAATGGGACTCAATGCGGTTTTACACCGGTAGCAAAGTTTTGTTCTAGGATATTTTACACAAAACCAAACGAGGTTGGAATTTCCTTACGTATACGTCAGTCAACAGTCAGAGTGGAGCGCATCAGAAAATCCACTAGACCAGAACAATGGACCTCCATTTCCTACTGACTTGAACCCTGGCCTTCTGACTATGCTTACTCCAGGTCAATTCTAGCTGCAACGTATACACGAATAGTCCTTGCGGTGTTAGGCCCATCACATCTACTCCGCTCAAACAAGAAAAATCTTTTGATGACACTTTTTCCTCTCTTGGAACCTGGTGAGGATTAAAGAAGAGCTGAGACCAATAGGTTGAAGTGCTCAAAACAATTGTGCCAGAGAGGGAAGCTCACTGGGTTCGCATCATTTGAAAGATTTTCATCTTGGAAGTACTTAGTGGAAACTTTCGCCCGTCTCAGACACATTGTTCATATCCTATTACAGCAATGAGCACTGCAAAAGACGGCATATGTGTCGCAGGAATTCAGGACTATGAAAACCTATCACAAAAACTGAGCATTTCATAATCAGAGTATTGCTAGCATGAGACTTAGAGCAGATAATTAGCCAGCCTCGAGGAGAAAAAGCCATTACCAAGAGACAGTCCAATAGTATCTCTCAGCCCAGTCATTGGACAAGGACGACATACATAGGGGGAGGTCGTCTTAATAGAGCGGATCTTAGCATTAACGAAAAGAATCCACTTATCATCCTGGACGTCATCATATCGCGACATTACTTGTACGTCATCACCATGATAATGTAAAACACCAAGGACCGGCACTTCACAAAAGGAGCAGTTAGAGCTGCCGGGCTTTGGATTATAGTAGGCAAGCGGTTGATATCCTCGCTGATCCAAAAGTGTGTGAAATGGTCGTAAATTGCGTGGAAAACAAGAATACCAGAGATGTCCGACCTACCTCCCGATCGCCTTGAACCAGCTCCTTCTTTCACTATGTAGGAGTGGATACATTTGGTCCATGGTCAGTCATAGCACGCCGGACTAGAGGAGGTTTAGCCAACAGTAAGCGTTGGGCCATACTCTTTACATGTCTTACGATTAGAGCCATCCACATTGAGGTGATCGAAGATCTCAGTACATCTGCATTCATCAATGCCCTTCGGAGGTTCATTTCGATCATAGGTAACGTGAGGGAGTTAAGATCAGACCGTGGAACCACTAATTTTACCTGTTCGACTGACGACCTTAAGATTGATGCCATTAATGTGGAGGATGATCCTGTTATGGAATTTTTGTACAACAAAGGAACTATATGGATATTTAATCCACCTCACTCTTCGCATATGGGGGGGGGGGTGTGGGAGCGCATGATCGGAATTACCCGTCGTATTCGAGACTGAGGTAGAGTCCAAAAGCCTTACAAATGAAGTGCTCATAACCTTTATGGCTGAAGTTTGTGCTATTGTTAACGCACGTCCCATCGTGCGTGTTTCATCCGACCCGAGTCTCCAGTGATACTCAGTCCTTCAGTGCTACTTACTCAGAAAATATACATCATTACAGACCTTTGGACCCATTCAGAAATGAAGGATCTATACAAGTGCGCAATGGAACGTGTACACACCTTGGCTGATATATTCTGGAACGGTTTTAGGCGTGAATATCTCCAATACTTTGTAAAACAGACGCAAGTGGCAGATCGATCGGTACTAACATAAAACAAGGAGACATTGTACTCTTAAAGGACAAGACCCTTTGTAGGAATGAATGTCCTGTGGGCGTGATCGTGAATTTCGATTCCAGGCGGAGATGATAGAGTTCGTAAAGCTGAGGTTTTTCGTTGTTATAAGAGAAGGCAAGCGGACAATCTACACGAGACCGGTTACCGAGATGATTCTGTTATTAACGGAGGGAGTCTACTGTGAAATGATCTAACGCCTTCCTGTTTTATGCAATATGAAATGACCTCTAGGCCATTCACATAGATTTGTTTCATTTGACAATGATGTTGAGACGAAAGAGTAACTTGACACTTATAGTGCACATTTGTCTATTTCTTTATATAGATATCAGGAGGGGAGTGTGCTGTTACCGTTGGAACATTCGCTTACAGTAGTCCTTTAGATTTGTCTCCCCTTTTTTTTAAAACTCTTCTTCATAAATATCAGTTTCCTATTTTCGTTTGTAATACGTCCAGGCCGGAATGTGAAAGTGCTTTCACAGCTCTTTTCGTTGAATCTGAAGCCCACCACAGTGTGAGTAACTTTGTAAATTATCGTTAATGACTCGTAGATTTAATTTCTGATATGGATGTTAATTGAAAGTGACAATCAGTTCCGATATAGGGATTGATAACAATACGCAATGCCACGTGTCCTGCGAGTGCATGTGATACCATTTGTTTGTGTCAGATTCATCATAAACCTTCTTTTTGTGTTATCGTTTAAAACCCTCAATAACAATCTTCGTTAAGTCACGGCAGAGATTTTAATTGCAACGTACCTTGTCGTGAATTTAAAAAGTATGGAAGCACATAATGGACACTAATTCATTAGTGAATTTCAAAGTATGGAAGCACATAATGGACATTAATTCATTCGATGAATTGAAAAGGATGGAAAGACATAACGAACTTTTTACTTTCGATATATGTCGATTGTTTCAGTACTACATATACGTTTCTTTAATTTATTGTAAATGTAGTAATTTCATATTTTGCAATGGTTGTATTTCCATTTATTACAGCTTTTTTACCCTAAGTTTGATGAGAGTTCTCGGCCTACGAATTAAAACAGTATTTGAACATAATATGATGTCTTGTGTCTTGAATACTAGAGAACTCAAGGGTTATGCTAATTGTAATTCCTCCATAGGAAAGGCAGTATAAATAAAGTGCACTCAACTTTATCCATTGCAAAATAGACATGAAACTTGTGAGTACAATGACATCTGATTCTGATACATATATCAATATTATTTCTTCATTATGCCCACGTTGAACTTAGATAAAAGTATTCGTCCTAAATTCTGGTTTGGTATTTTTAAATTTCGTAAATAGATCTTTTAACATTTTTAGTGATCAATTTAGGAAACAATGACACCTCTCGACAAGACAATCTTTCCAAGGGACAAAAGTTATGGTCCGTATTTTTCTAAAAATGAGCATGTTAGCAATCAGACATTATAATGTTGTTTCGACCAAATATGCGTTGAAGTTTCTTCACAAGATAGTAGATTCAATCACAGTCGTACATTTTGATCTTTTTTTAGAGAGTTTATATCCCCGAATTTCTTACACCTTACAAACTTTCAAACGCTGTAGGTCTTAATCTTTTATGTTATAAATTTCATAAAATTACGTGCTAAGCTGTTTCCTAAAATGGTTGAAAATAACTTCCATGATTAGGTTTCTGTTTTCAGTAATAGCTAATGATAGATGTATCACGGTCTTACTTTTAAAATACTCCAGCAGTAATGTTTTTATAATAATAACATTTACTATGAAGATTCATTTATAGAATGTCCGATCAATGCGACCATCCGCCAGTTTTGACCATTGTATTAAACATAGTCCTTCGTCGACCTAAAATACGTCAATGAATTGTGAATATCTAAGCAACAACGTTTTTAACAATTCCAACCAATTTTACTGTGAATTTGCAATTTAACAAGATCTTGGATAAATTAATAGATTGAACGCGATTTTGACATAGTTTGCAGAGTTACTGCCCGTGATTGTCTAAGCGCACCCACGTGATGTGATGCAAACAGTTAACATTTTAACCTAGGAAGGCAAGGATCATATAAATACATTGATGAAATAAAGATTGATTTGCTAAGTTAACTTGTAGATGGGGATACAAAATAAATGTCTACTGCTGGCAATTTCATATGAATGTTTGTAAAAAAAAAATAATGCTATCTCGCAAGTACTGTCTGAAATGTAAAATATCAACTCATCCTGGTGCTTTGTATTTCGAGTGTATGATTTATTTATTTATGTATTTTGTTTTATTATTTTGTTTGGTTATGACGTTGTGTCCTAGTGTAATCGAACTTTGTTGTACTATATGTTCTCTTTATCCTAACCATATTTGAGCTCATCAAACGTGCGGTTTTTGGAATAATTCAAATTCGTTTCATGCGAGCTCCTGCTTGTTTTAAGTTATAAGTTTTTGTTTCGTTCTTGACCTGTGCTTTTAGAAAGATATATTCTGAGGAGACACATATCTTCTATTACCACATGACCTGTACGGATCTACAGCTTATCACATCGAGTCAAATACTGAGGGTTTCAGTTTCATTTCCAGTTTTTAACCGATTTATTCTTGTAGGTCAAAACCTTGACATTTGTTTGGTGTAACTGCGTCAGATATGGCCTTCGTGTTAACTGCGTGATATGCCTATATTTCCAGGTATTAGTTACTATATTCAGCTATGAAGCTGGTATCGTAAATCTGATAAGTACAGAAACTCGAGGGCATGACAACTTGTCAACAGGATGCTGGCTATTGACATAACGAGGCAGGATGTCGACTCCTGGAGTATTAAACTTTTACACACCATCCTATTCTAAATTTCTGTTCATGTCAAGATGCATGTAAGGTAACGAAACTGAGTTTGCGTCTTCATATATGAATTATTATTTAAAAGAAATGACAAGAATTCTTTAAATGTAATTGCTACCATTTTTCCTTTATCATCGTAACAGAAACATCCATAAGGACTAAGAGTCAACCGACAATCCAAGTCCAAAGGAAAATCTGATTTATCTACTTTGGACTTGTTCTCAGACTTTGACTTTAGCCCACACAGGGTTGTGTTACCAATCCCAAATAGTGCCATTAGCTGCATGTTACAACAGTCAGGATGAGTGCCAGGATGCTGCACCAGAGAGAGAGAGAGAGAGAGAGGAAAACGAGTTGAGACTAAAGACTTTCCATCTGGAAAAATGCAAACTTGACTTGATTTACACCAGTCTGGTGCCCATAGTAGCTCCATGATGCCGCCATGTGCAAGAGTTCCTTCAGTGGCGGCGCAATGGGGGGGGGGGGGGGGGGGGGAGGGGGGGTTGCCCCCGGATACCAGGCGAAGGAAAGCGCCGTCGGGAGTTTTTTTTTTGTGGGGGTGCAGCTGTAACCGGGGCTTAGATGGGGGTTTGGAGGTTAGCTATTGACATAAAAACTGTTCTCTGCGCCAAAGTAGGGGCGCCACTAAAGAACATTGCCTCCTAAACGCCTCTAACCCTCGCGCCGCCACAAGATACCTTTCGTCCCATCAATGACCAGTGGATTCTGGTTCTCCTGTTGCCTGTACCTCAAAAGATCTCCACTAGCCGCGCCGTCCAACAGTACGTATTGTCAGTTACTTGTTGTAAAGAAAAGACAGTCTTCATACTATCAATAGCGTTGTTTAGCGAGCACCTCATGTTCTATAAATATCATATGATGTAATTTACCCACAAGGCATTGCGCCTTCGGCCATATTGTTTTCGGACAAACAGATGATATAGCGTTCAGGACTCATGGTACTAATTCAGCTCCCATTGTAAACCTATACAAATACCATGCTATAAAAAATTCAATAACTTTAAATTTCTGAATGCTCATGATCAAACCTATATTTATCAGTATAGACATATCCTTGATGTTTGAAACATGTGCTTTCAATTCCGCACCAAAGAGTCAGGTGCTAATTTCAGAAATGTTTTTCCAAACTCGGGTCTGTAAAAGGACTGAAATTCCATCACTAAAACAGGGTCTCAATTTTTTTCACTTACAACTTGGATAAACTCTCAAAAGATTCTTCTCAATAAACTTTTATTTTCATTATCAACCATACTTGGCCAGCCAAACCCATATATACTCTATTTTATCTTCACCCATTTATACACTGGTTCCCCTTCTTCCATATATTTAGTACCGTGCGACTTTATTGTTGTTTTTATCTTTTTCTAAGTGATTACTTTTGTGTGTTGTCCAAGAGGGACTATTAAATAATGGCTGTGAAACAATGTTGTTATGGAAATTGACTGACTGTTTCCTGCCTCTATGAATTATTTTGCCCCGCAAAGATATATGAAGATAAATAATAATAATAATAATAATAATAATAATAGGATCTTTGTACGATTCAGTTGTAAATCTTTGGATGTGATATACAAGAATAAAGTACATTTTGATAATAAAAATTGTTTAACTGTGCCCATTTTGAATAGAGTAAAACAAACTAACGCTATCAAATTTGATCTTAAACAACCCATGCCCCTAGAAAAAATCCCGTGATTTTAACTGACAGGAAAAATGTTTCCCCTATGTTAGAGCACAAGCTACTTCATCATTTGATTGTCATTATGTTGCAAAAATACCGCAATGACTCAAGGGACTGTACTGATTAAAAGACTCTGTTAGTTCATAGATTTTTGTCTTTTCGTAACCGGGGTGTTTCGTACCCAGTATTTCTACACATGCTATTGTATTTTCTGTTAACATCAGTTGCATCTAATAGAAAAGAATTACTAACGTTTATAAATATGTATTTTTATTATTACAAATGAGAAAGAAGTCAAATTTTAAAATTGTTGAAAGTACAATAAAACAATAAAGTCAGAAAAATATATAACGAGTCTGAAATGGATCTTAAAATAAGAGTCTGTTTACATAAGTATTATATTGCATCCAAACACAAAAATAAGTTTTATAAATAGTGTTTAAGACAAATAGAACAGACCAGCTTAATGCATAGGTTGTTAGGCAGCAAGAAAAGTATTTACAAAACAATCAATCAGATTTAAATAATAAAATAACGTACTTAAAGAAAAAGAATAAAGCAAATTAACTTTTAATCAAAATAATGAAGCAGTAATTAGAATAATAATTAAGTGATAATTATATTGGTATATGTTCTAGGTTAAACATCACCTGAGAATGTGTGCAATTAAATTATAAATTTCTCAAAGTACGGTATTTTATAATCTAGATAATGGTACTAACACGCCATATTGTAAACTGTTTGTCCGAAACTGGGGCTACATTCTATTTTTGGATATGAGGTACTGATCCGTGACGTCACACGAGGGCCACTGCTAAACAACGCTATTGCTGAATTTTGCTACATTTCTACGGAATGTTATTTTCTTCTTTATTATAATTAGAAATGTTTAAGTTTGCATTTACATCTTTTGACAGTGCGAATTGATGTATACTGTTTCGGGACAGACCGTTTAATTTATTTTTTTTTTGGGGGGGGGGAGGGGGGCTGGGATTTTGTTTCAAGAAAAAAAAATTCGGCTCTTAACTAGCTTGACAAAAACATTTTTGCTCTGATTGATAGCAACAAAACCCCCATATTATATCCATTATATTAGTTAAATAAATGATAGTTAAAATATCCCGACTCCAAAGAAAATTGCAGACCCATCTGCCCCCTTCCCTCCTCCCCCCGAAGATTAAATGGTCATTCCTTAATGTTCATCAGGGCGTAAAGTCGCACAAATTGTCTGCTCCACCTTTGTGAATCCATATAGTAGCCAATAAGTCGAACACTACTTTCTCGAAACGCAGTATTCACGAAATGTAAATTATTAACAGTGGCATACATACAAGATTTATGTAACTTTTGCAGGTTTTCTTGCATGTGTGGGTGGGTGGGTGGATGGGTCTGCACTGTTGCTGGGGCACTGATCAAGATGCGGGGATACGCTATATTTGCGGCTGATGTCTTTCATATTTACTTGGATGATTTCCTGTAAGTCAGATTTATTCATTTTCAAAAGCTCTAGATCCTTAATAAGATTTCTTTCTTCCGATTTGTTATCATTTTTATTAGTTTTTGTTTATCATTTCTATTTTTTTTTCCCAACAGTGCATATACGATCAATTAATTTTATTTCATTTCATGAAGGATTCACGTTACTAATTCAGCTCCCATAGCAAACCAATGTAAACACCACGATATCAAACATTTAATAACTTTAAATTTCGGAATTCTCATGATCAAACCTATTTTTTCAATATAGGCCCATCGTTGATGCAAACTTCTGTGTGGAGAAAGCTATATGTCCCTTGGCATTTGTTTTGATTTACCTGTGTTTGAAACATGTGTTTTCAATTCCGCACCTAAAGAATCAGATGCTAATTTCATCAATGAGTGTTCCAAAGTCAAGTATGTAAAAGGAATCAAATTCCATCAATAAAACATTGTCTCTATTTTGTCAGTTACAAATAGGATTAGCTCAAAAGATTCTTTTTACTAAAATTTTACTTTTGATTCTCAACCAATTATGGCCAGCCAGAATCATAATGTACTCTATTTTATCTTCATCCATTTCTAGCCTGGTTCCCATTATTTCATATAATTAATAGCATGAGTCCTGAAAACGCATCCACTTCATTGTTCTAGGATTTTATTCCGTGAGGAAAAATAGATCTGCGCAACAGTGTCAATATGGGCTGCCAAGTATGTGAAATATGTTGCTTCTAGTTGCCCGGTCAGTCGACAAGGGAACACGCTACACAGCGCCGCTTGTGCTGGAAGTAGGACCTTGATTCGCCTCTGTCATAAATATCAGGATTCATGTTTTACATTGTAGGACTAAGTATAGCACCAGACTTTATGGAATAATTGTTCAACGGACCATCGATAAGCTCCTTCGAGAGTAATAACGAAAAGAAATTTGTTTTAACAACGTTGTTTTTGCGACAATATATCAACTTAAAACAACAGATTTTACCCAAAATTGTACAGAAAGCGGCCTTGCTTACATATCATGGCAGATGTTACCATAGCGAAACAATGTGATCTGTTTCCTTGGAATACATCAGCTTCATATGCTGAGTATCTTGTCTAAGTTGTGTAGAAATCACGATCTTCTGCTGAAATTAACAATTCGCCCAACATACAGATGTTTTAGTAAGACGACACTGTATATCTTCAGCTATGTTAGGTCGAAGTCATTGGGTCGTAGAAAAAATATATATTTATTATTTTTATCAACATGAACATTTTTCTGTTGTATCTGTATAATTATTGTGTAATTTACTATTCACAGGATTCGAATTCAGATGCATCTTATTGGAATAAAGTGTCATCTCGCACTTGCGACTTAATATCTGTTATTTTACGAGATGTTACTCACTTCGACCAACTGTTTGAGAGTCGGTTATATATATATATATATATATATATATATATATATATATATATATATATATATATATATATATATATATATAATGCTTTCACAAAGGGTACATGTGTCAAAATTAGAATTATATGAACTCATTTGATAATTATTTTAATATTCCTACAGACCATGAATATTCCAGCAAGATAAATAAAGTGTATTTTTAATCCATCCATATCCTTTGCTTTCCACTTTGTTTACCGTCAGTCAGGCTTTGACATGCAATCTATGGCCTCTAAAGTTTATTTGTTTAAAATGGGTCTTTGTCGCTCTGTTCGTTCAAAGTCACATTTGCCCGCCTCCCACATGCAAATTGTTGCCACTAAGTGTTTGATGCCCACGTTACTTCGTGTCATAAGGGGATTTTACGGTTTTGTATACATTCTATTGTATATGTCACATACTAATTGTTTGTTCTCGTTTAGCGGTTTCAACTGATTAATCTCTCTATCAAACAGAAAAGCATACCTTCAATAACCAGCTTGTTAAAACTTAAATTAACCTCCATCTTTTTATCAAGGGCATGCCTCACGCGGTGTGTATTCATTCAAGTCCTTTTCCCCTCTTCACGGTTTCTTTAGTTTTATCTTGACTTCTGGCATAAACATATTCTCGATCCTTCCAATCCTTAAATTGCGCGATGGTTGGACAAGCTTTACTTTTTCCATCTCCCCTGTGCGCACGTTTAATCTGAACTGAATCGGTTCCAAGTCCAAGGTCACTCCTCATATATGCTTTGTTTTTGTTCTCACAATCTATGGAAGGTTCAGGTCAATTTGACACATCGAAACCCACAAAACACTAAATTATTCCTACCGCTTTGGTTCTCCAAAGAATTAAATGTTTCTTCAGAGACATCGAAATTTAATTTTAGCTTTTCGTTTTCTTCTTTTAGCTGCTTGTTTTCTCGTTTAAGGTCAGAACAAAATCGTATTCGTACATGTACAATTATAGTTCATTTGTTTAAGTTCGTCCTGGATACTAGGTACTATATCTAGGACAGTATGTCCGTTTCTCCCTTCTTCTTGTGTATTCATTTGTCTTTCAAAAGTAGCTCGAGCAATGGCATTTACTTCCTAATTCCAGTATTCAAACTTAATCCATGGGTGTAATTAAATTCTAAACTTCAACTTTCAGTCATTGAAAACTGATTCAATGTAACCGTGTAGTCTGTGCGCTGGTAACAAGAGAGTTTGTTAATTATTTATAATTCTTCCTAATTTATAGACGTATCTTATATCTAGTTTATTGATCTTAGATTCTAAATTTCTAAGAACTTAGCAATTATTCTCTTCGTTACAAACATTATAAGACTTCTAGATGAAGACAGTAGCAATATGCCTTGAAGCAAAAGAGGGAAAATGCATAAAAGCAACTAGCATATAGATGGTTTCTGTTTAGTCAGATTAATCTCTCGAGTGAAACGTGTACACCTACTGTTGGGTCAGACATCAATAAAAACCTTTTGGGAATGTTTATTCGCCATATAAAAAAAGAATTAGCCACCGAAATTCAACGTTACTTGTATAATTCTTTGTTTGTTCGTTACAATAATTATGTCATTTTTTCAAGAAACACTGATATAACAGTGTTCTATGCAATATATTTCTTTTATATATTTTCCTATGTGTAAATGGTCAATAGGATGGCGGAAAATTATTTATTTTATGCGGTGGGGGTATTTGCTCTTCAGTGTTCGGAAAAATACAGATGCGTCCGTATACAAATAACTTCAAAACCGTGGTGTATCAGAGTCGTCTAAACTTTAGAAAGTTTGAAGGAAAAAGAAAAGAAAAAACAAATTGTATGGCCAGTAAAATGACAAGCTAATATATTATAGAGTTTTCTCACATCGCTTAAACGCACAAAGCTTCCAATCACGTCTTGGCGTAGATGTAAATCAATGACAAGAAAGAGTAAGTAAGAATAAAGCTATTAAATTTCGGAACAAATATAGCACAGGATAAAAAGAATCTCTGAGGCAAATACTGTACTCTTTCATGCAGAAACTTCTTTTAAGTGGAAGTCTGCCAATGCGGAAACACTTTAATAATGATAATTGTATTGATTGACTTATCTTCATCACCACGTTATGTATTACGATATATCAACACTGGACCGATATCAAAATAAAGTAATATTATAAATATCTAAAACATTTTAATTCATTGAAAAAATTGAAATACTAACAAATTAAGTTTTTTAAGAAAACAAAATATTCACAGACATCTGCAAGCCATTTAATATTAGATGTGTCTACTTTTTTTGGTAACTTTCACTAGAAGCAGAGCTTGCAAAGGATAATGCATATAATTTTATTTTCTTTGAAGGAGCTATAATTATACAGATAGCTCCACCAGAAATAGTTCCTCCACTGAAAACAGACACGGAACATTCAGTTGTCTGTATTCTTTGAGTGACACTTTGCAACATTTTGAGGGACTGACAAGTTGTAGAACTGATATCTGTCTATTGCTTGTAAGAAGGTTACTCCATCAGGAACTGCCAGAGCAGCTGACTCCGTCTGAAAATATTTCTTAGATAAAATTATTACTGTTTATGGTATCGTCTGATACAGAATCGTTATTTGTAAGAGGAACATTTGAAATAATAAAAAAGCAGATTATTGTTGTTCAAATGATGGCACTGTGTATTCGTTAATTATCTGTATGAGCTGTCTGAGTGCCATTGTTTGGTACTTTATCTATCGATCAATCTCTCTCTTTCTCTTTATACTCTCTCTCTCTTTCTCTCTCTCTCTCTCTCTCTCTCTCTCTCTCTCTCTCTCTCTCTCTCTCTCTCTATATATATATATATATATATATATATATATATATATATATATATATAATCTGTTGTGCTCGTATATTAAGTTTTTAACTAAGTTCTCTTTTTTTAAGGTAGAAAAAAAATGAAATTCTAGGCTTACCAAGTACTATTTGGCAAAGAGGATATCTCGGTCAGCAGCCTGGATGTTTCTAATTTCCTAATCTCTCAATAATTTTGATTATCTTGTACCCATTCTTAAAAAAAATCTTAAAATCACACCTTCTCTTATATAGAGTGTTTTTTGTTGATATTTTCTTTCAAGAACTTTTCTGTGTTTTGGTCTGTGACTTTCAAGAATATTTCACCTCTAGATCTATCGTAATTGTTTCCATTTGTTCTTTTACTCAGACCACCATGCTCGCTGGCATTCTGCACAGTTACATGCGTATTCTCATTGTTTATGTGTTTCTTTTCAACAATTGTTTCACTTATATCATTTGACAAAATGACAGTTCCGTCAATGGATTCCATAAGCTGGTTTTGCTCCATTTCTGATTGAAATTCATATCGATGGATGTTATTTTCTAAACTCTTTCACATTTTTCGCCTGTGTGGACGACATTCTCT
Source organism: Margaritifera margaritifera (assembly GCA_029931535.1). NCBI lineage: Eukaryota > Metazoa > Mollusca > Bivalvia > Unionida > Margaritiferidae > Margaritifera > Margaritifera margaritifera. Next base: position 19,512 of record JAQPZY010001331.1, read on the forward strand.
TCAAGTTGACAATTGTTATCTGCAAAATGACGTATCATTCGTTCCTTGTTTTCGTATTTTCGTCCTTGCGAAGGGAGCAGCCGTAAAACGCAATACGTACTAAGCGATTGCTTATCTGTTATGGAATGCATCTAACATAGTTTGTGAGATATTACTGTCCAATCTAGAAGCATGCCACTTTTTTCAGGGGATGCATCCTGATAAGCACTACACCCTCATTGCAAAAGTAGGTCATTATGTCCATACCTTACGCCTCACTGATTTTGGGTAAATTTTGTGTCTGATGTTAATTTCTCAGGCACTGTTAATGCAAGATTCATGAAACTGAAAATAATTTGCGTCTCTTTCAACACACCCACACAACAAAAGAAGCTCACAGTGACCTATATTTTATCATCTATTGGCTTTGGTTAAGTTTTGCGTTTAGCTCATGACCGCGCGAGCTTTGGTCAAAATGGATACATAATATCCAACATAAATAATGACACTTGGTGACGTCATGCATCTTGATATGTAATACACCCTTATTACAAAAAGGTTGCCACTCTAGTCTAAATGTACCTTCTGTATGCTATTTAATGTTTATTATGGCTGTTGCAGACTACACAAAGGTTTGCTGAGGCAAGATATGCAATATATGATTACATTCCAGTTTAAGTTTATTGTTACATATATTAATTTTGATTTATATGTTTGAACAAGCAAAGTGGCGGAACCAGAGAGGTTTCGTGGATAGTGATCATTCGGATCTCTTTTTTGCATCGAAAATATTACACTTTTAAGTGAATATGGAGTAAATATACCATTTGAAGTAAAACAATCTACCCTTTATCTTAAAATACCAGCCAAAATGTGTAAAAACCTGCATCCGCCCCTGAGGCAATTATTGAATTATTGGACGGGTAATTTAAAAAAATGTTAAAGCAACCGTTAAGTTTGGACTGAACAACTAGAACCTAAATCTCAGTTTCAGTTTCACTTGACTTCTTTTTATGCCAGCACTATTCATCTTCACAAATAAGGTAAGGATGTGACAGGTATGTTACAATTTAACTTGACTTCTTTTGATGCCAGCACTCTTCATCTTTACAAATGTGATAAGGGTGTGACAGGTATGTTACAGTTTCACTTGACTTCTTTTGATGCCAGCTCTATTCATCTTCACAAATGTGGTAAGGGTGTGGCCGGTATGTTACATTTTCACTTGACTTCTTTTGATGCCAGCACTATTCGTCTTCACAAATGCGGTAAGGGTGCGGCCGGTATGTTACAGTTTCACTGAGACTGTTGTGTGCCATCATTTCATGGGTATTTTGAGTATTTTGTATTATTGCGGTTGACTGAACAACAGTTTTTCCATATTTTTCATTCCAATGCAGTAAAAAAAAAAGACCTTGTACAATGGAAAGAAACCATGTAACCCGATCCCATACCCTACCGTGAAACATTGATATACCATATAAGGACAAAATCTTAAATACTGTAAATTTTAACAGATTTAATAATAATAATAATAATAATAATAATAATAATAATAATAATAATAATAATAATAAAGGCAGGAAAAAGTTTAAAATGTTCAATTCGCCGGAATAGGAGATTTTCATAAAACTGCTTGAAATGTCAGAATTTTCCATTTTAATATCATATAAAGTTCAAGGAAATTATGTTTGGACTGAACAACTGGACCTTCAATTTCAGTTTCAGTTCTATTCATGCCAGAACTATTCATCATCAATACTGCGGTAAGGGTGTGACGGGTACATTATATTTTATCTCTACTAGTACCCGCATATTTTGACAAAGTCGGGATCGGATAGCCAGTTAAGCCTATAATTACGCCCTCCCTAGCATATGGCAGGAAACCTTTTACAGCAATAATAATAATAATAATAGAGGCTGGACACATCTGACAATGCTAGGGAGGGCGTAATTATAGGCTTAACTGGCTATGTAGTTTGTAGTTGACATAAATACTGTTCTCCATATTTTATATTCCAATGCAGTAATGAAAAATGACTTTGTGGAAGGGGAAGAGAGCATGCAACCTGATCCCATACCCTATCGTAAAATATTAATATACTGTATAAGGACTAAAATATTAATATACTGTATAAGGACTAAAATATTAATATACTGTATAAGGAGTAAAATATTAATATACTGTATAAGGAGTAAAATATTAATATACTGCATAAGGACTAAAATATTAATATACTGTATAAGGAGTAAAATATTAATATACTGTATACGGACTAAAATATTAATATACTGTATAAGGAGAAAAATATTAATATACTGTAAAAGGACTAAAATATTAATATGTTGTATAAGGACTAAAATACTAATATACTGTATACGGACTAAAAAAATAATATACTGTATAAGGAGTAAAATATTAATATACTGTATAAGGACTAAAATATTATATACTGTATAAGGACTAAATCTTAAGTGGTATTAAATATAATGCGAGTTTCTCTATTTATCTACTAGTACAAGCATATTTCGACAAAGTCGGGATCGGATAGCCAGCTAAGCCTGTAATTACGCACTCCCTAGCATATGACGTGAATATATTTTTTTACAGCAATAGTAATAATAATAATAAAAAAGATATTAATAATAAAGGCTGTACAAATTTTAACATGTTCTATTCGCCGGAAATGCAGAATATCAGAAAACTGCTACTAAATTCAGAATTGTATATTTGTACTTTATATAATATTCAGGAAAAGTTACGCAAAGGTTACTTGTCCTGCAAAGTTTTTAACCTGACAATGGGTCGTTATACAACTACTATTGCTACTACTACTACTATTACTACTACTGCTACTACTACTACTAGTAATAATAATAATAAACAGAAACATAACAATAATAATAGTGAAAATGTCATCATCATCATGATCGATACAATCTGGTGAAATCTCACGCGTTTCCATCTTTTTTATATCTCATTAATTTAATGGAAATATGAAGATATATGGAAATAGTGCGAGATTTAAGCTATTGGTGAAAACATTCAGATGAGTTGGTAGAACAGAGACCGTTGGGAAATTGACTTTCCTTGTATATGGTGAAACTATTAGACTTGAACATCAATCATTCTAGTCCTAAGCATTATTCAAATGACTTGGTCAGTCTAAACGTAAAGCATATCCTTCCCACGTGTCCAAATTAAAAAAAAACAAACAAACAAAACAAAACAGAATAAAAAAGAAATCAAACCAAAATCTTGAAGAAAAGGAAAAAGGACTTAAAAAAAATAAATAACAGGGGGATCACAACACTTCAAGATTTCGAAATTATACTGTATATTAAGGTTCATTCCTATTATTGTTTCATCCACTTCATTTCCCAGAAAAAAAGAAGAAGAAAGAAATCTTAAAAATTTTAACTAGTTGGGCATTTATAGGTCTATGAAGTGGAATTGCTGGTTTGTGCAAAATGCTATACTGTCGTAGTGCACTAGCAGTTTTTATTTTAGTTTTTATTTCAGTTTCGTAACAACCATACAGGAATGTGTGGGTCAAGCAATTATACTGCGCTCTATATCGATGTATGCATGCTACTTTACCTTCATCCAATTGCAGACTTTTTATTGAAAGATCTAGAATTTAACTCGTTTGTCATTTATGGTTATAGAAAGTCGTACATTAAGCACTTTAGAGAGGAATTTCAAGCCCGGTCGGGAAAATTAGTCCGAAAAACTCCGACCCGTTGAAATACAAGCAAGAATCTTTATACTAAAAACCATTTTATATAAACAAAAGTACTACAAACGGCACATACTACGCCCGCGTCGTAATTTCTCCATTCTAATGACCTAATCATTGTACAGGGAACTTGACTATTGTATGAAAAGATGTCGACCTGTGTAATTTTTCATCAAAAAATCTGTAGAGGTTAAAATGCGAAAGCCTGGATAAGAAAACAGGGCACTTACATACATTATACCCTGTTGCGACCTTGACTTTAAATACATTGCGTATGATTGTCAACACAATACAGACACTGTTGTATTAAAAGCTATAAAAAGCTAAACTTTCATGAAAATATCTCTAGTGGTTTGAGAGTAATACCACAAATAAGGATACAAGTCACCTAATTACATTCTCCCTTGTCCTGATAATCATATTGGGGGAGGCGCACCTTGCTCTGGTATGCGAGACACCGTCTAGTCATTATATATTGTTGGGCAATGTTTCTTGAAAAGTTCTCGAGAGGTTACCGAGTTTTTGGGCCGGAGAATTAAATGTTTATGGACGGACGGACGGACAGCGCCATTACATAATAAGCCCAAAATTAGACCGGCATATAAAAAGCATACATATCACAAAAAATTATGTGAAGTTATATATTGTTCTTTGCTTGATTGTATTATATTCTAATATAATGCATCTTGTTCTGGAAATGCGCCTTTAAAATAAACTCTTATTTAGAACAATGAAATCACCTTTTTACAAGCACCCGTATTATTGTTATTATTATTATTATTATTATTATTATTACTATATACACTAATGCACAATCAAAATAACGTCTTAGTTGGTAAATTCGATATACGTATTGCTTAAATGCTGTTGAACAGTATCACGATTCTCAGTCGTATCGTTGCATGTTAGCGTTTTCTGAATCAGTGTTCTTGAGCGGGTGTAACATTCCGTTCCAATACCATTCATTTACAATTGTCTTTGATCAACAAAAACCAATAGTTAAATTCTACATTTTTCAATGATTAAAATTCACAGATAGATGAAATTAACTGACATGGACAACGGTCAGAAGATCGACGTTTTAGCAAGATCTCCTAACTTTGGTATCAGAGAGATGATTACATTATTTACAAATAGAAGATTAGCAATCTGTAGGTAAGTAGTTAATGTAGTTGTTATAGCCCCAATTAATCTCATTATGGCCTCAGTGGGAATATAGCATTACGCCGCCATTTTGAAAAGCTGTTGCTGAGGGGTCAAGGTGAATGTAACATTAGTTTAAAGGATTAACATTGTCGATCGGTATGGCCTCAATGGAAAATGTTATGCTAAAAACGTCCATACGATTAGAATTGGATGGCACTACGAGGACAATGTGAATTTAACGTAGTAGATCACTCTGGGTCCAAGCTCCCACAGCTACTAACCAACACACCATCTTACTCTCTAACAACCCCATCTACTGACCAACACTCACACATTTTTACTAACCTGATGATATAAGATCAATGGGGCGCCGTTGACTTAACATGGAAATGATATGTGACTTTTAAAATCCAGGACGGCATCCGTAATGCCAATAGGCCTATGTTGACAGTTATATCCTAGTATGCCTATAGTGGTTTGTGGAGTCAAGAGATATATCCCAGTATGACTTAGCGGAAATGTGAGAAGTGTAACCATGCGCTCTAAACACATGTGCACATGCCCACTTATTCTTTTGCGCAACGAATATTTGTTCTCTTTTTTTTCGCTCGTTGGCACAGAAAAAAATGTTAAATGCAAAAAGCTCCAAAATAAATGTTAAAAATGAAAATCATTTTAGACAGTGTTATACAAACATATAAACAAACATAAAACATATATTTGGCAATCATAGAGTATTTCTGCTTTCTGAGAAATATTAGTGGCTCTGAAAAGGGCGTTGGTTTAAGAAAAAAAAACATGAACATTTCAACATCAGCTGCAACTGTCGTGAACTTTTTCCTCGTCTGAGTCTCACTGCTGCAGTTGTTGTTGTTGCCGCTGCTGTCAGCTTGGCAGTAGTAGCATTAGTAGTAGTAGTGATTGTGGATGTCATAAAGGGTTTAGGATTCTTCGGGTCTATAGGTCTCTTTCTTTAAGGCTTGATCAAAGAAGTTTCATATAATGCTATTAACTGTTTCAGTTTTGTCATGATCTGTTGCAATACACACGGTTTCACTGCTCTCACTCTGTTCACCGGTTGTAGTTTTCATCTCTTGCTTCCTCTTTTGTTCTTGTTGTTGTTGTTGTACAAAAGTCTCATCTTCTTGTTGTCAGTGTAAAAATGTTTCTAGCTATTCTGTATGTTTCATTTTAAAATCACCATATTCTGAAAATGGTAGTGATGTTGGAGGTGGTTCCGTTAAAAGTTCTTGCCATGATAAAAAGTAACGCACATCCAAATCCAATTAATTTTATGGAACAGATGATGCAATTGGTGGAGTAATAATAGCTACAGCATCATAGTAGTACTCTCCCTGTGGTATAGGAATCCAAAGCAGGTGCACCCCAACACAAAGTCTTCGTATTCAATCGAGCCTTATGTGTTGTACTAGAACTATTCCGCACTTGTGAATCGTAGAAAATCACATGGGCATATGAACCGAAAATAAAGTCACATAACCTCCTGTGTTTTGATTCATGGATACAAAGCACACCATTCCTGAAATATGTTGCACGCATTCTGATTGGTTGAGCCTCAAATTCATTTTCAATCTATACCTAGTGCATAAACTGATTTTCGTTCGCCTGTTGTGTCATCCGTTCTCAAGTCAAACCAAGACTGGGACTAGTGTGGAGTCATCCACCATTATTTATACCATCTTGTTCAATCCAGACTACTCGGTGTATGTGAAAGTCCGTTGGAAAAGCAACGTCAACAGCTGTCTGGATCAAACAAATCTACATGGAGTGGTAGGGATCTTAGTGTTAGATAATGAATTGATACTCAGGAGAAGTTTACGAGGAAAAGGAAAAGTAAAGAGGTGTAGTCTATGATAACAATCTCTGTTTTCCCACACACACCCGAACGGACATTTTCAGGGCCACTTTCCAGTCTCCCTGACAAAAAGATACTACTCCATCAATGGCACATTACAATACAAAAAATCCCCGCAAAAATATGCGTACGTCTATATCTTATAAATACCAATGAAAAAAACAAATCAAGACATTTTTTAAATTTTCATTTACGTTTGATATATTCGCGTGAAAAAAGGAACCATAATATCAATTCCATCGTGACACGAAAAGTTCATTTGTTCTTGCTATTGTCTTACTTTGAATTTTTAGAGGAAATGGTTATTTCTGCTTCTGAAATCTATTCTTTCTCCTCCTTTTTCTCTACCTTCATATTCCTTTTCAATTTCTTAGAAGAAATGGGTTATTTTTCTCTTACTTCTTCTAAAAGCTCTTCTTGTTTCTCCTTACTCTCTATTTTGGCGTTCTTTTGACGTTCTGGACACTCTGAAGACCAATGTCCTTGATCAAACATAACAGGTATCTTTACTTGTGTCTCGGGACATGTTTTTTCCATTCGTTGAAGTTCCTTTTCTTTGGCGTTGGGGACATTCTGAAGCCCAATGTCTTTTCTTTTGACAGACACAATAGCTTTCTTTTGTCTAGAGAGTACTATTGAGTGTCTCCATAAGTCTTGGCGGACATTATGCATTTTTGAATAACTTTCTGTAGATCTCTCACCAGGAGTGTGATCTTTTGTGACTCTTCCATCTTCACAGGTTGAAAGTCTAAGTGGAAGTGAATGCAGTATCCTCTTACGCAGGGATTCTATATATAATGAGAGAAATGTGCCCTAGTCCACCTAAACTTGATTCGTCTGCCGTCATGAAACAATCACAAAAATCCAAGAAGAAGCCAGAAACAAAATATCCACGACGACGACTACGTTTTGTGTCACCCATCAACATCAGAGAAGCTTTGGCAGAAGTTCACCTCGCGACATTCAAGAGCAAATGATCGATCCATATCCATCAAGACCACCGACAGCATCAAGATCTTTAGAGTCAAGATCGTCAAAGAATGAACATCAATCGTAGCCCCTGTGGATTATTTTCACGTACAAATGGTCAACAAGGTGACTTCCAGAAGATTTCAAACTACCCCTTACACTTATGCAGTCAACTTAAGAAAGTCCAAGACCTAAGTTCCCGCAGACAAGGCGGCTGTGTTTATTACAAACTTATTGGAATCTATGTTGGATGAGTTGAAACGGCTGTGCCGAGCTGAAGATCAAGATCGTTTGCAACTGTCGATCACTTGCAACAGTTTAAAATCTCCTGTCTGGATCGATTGAAGTGCACACACTAAATTAATATCTTTACAAATCATATACAAAATTCAACACGTACAACAATCGAACGTTGAGCTTGATATGATCGATGGAAAAGCCACCCTCCATATGATTCACGTTTCACATCATTTGGACAGCGGAGGATGCAAAAAAGTCTTATCTGTGGATCAACTCCCGACTACCAAATGATTATCTCAAGACCTAGATCAGATGTATATAGGCTAGAGATCACGCAGAGAAAACTAATACACCAGAATGTAAAAGATTATGGAAATGTATTCGGCAATCGAACAGAGCCAAACAATGAAGAGAACAAGAACTACTTTGGAACAAGTAGGAATTTTAAAAGTGACTGTGTCTGGACCTCATGAAAGCAGAAAATTCAAGAAGTGCTAGCCATGTGTGCATATCTCGTGTTTCGAGGACGGGATGTTCCAGATGCATATCATCACTTTTATCATCGCCAAAATCATTTAGATGCTATTACCAGTATAAAAGGTTTTCTTGGATACATTTACTATTGTGACAAATGTGACATATGATTCAACAATCGGGAGCAGTATATTAATTGTGGAGAGAGATATCGTGGCTGTTTAGCTTTGATGCCTTCTGCTCCTCAAGGAAAATAAATGAGTCAATGTTCTACCCGCATGTGTGAGTCAAGCGTGTTACGAGCGACATAAAATGAAGCCATTTTAACAAAAGAAAAGTGCTTGTGAATTATTGGAAATGTGTCCAGATAGTGGACAGAACGTTCGTGCCAATTTAAAACTTTTCAAGAAAAAAAACGATGTCCTATTTGACGTCAAGTCGTCGATCTGAATCATCGGTGTTACATTCAGGGATGTCAACAAACTGCACTAATTATTGGATTACCAGAACCAAAAGAAACAGAACCATCGCGTTGACTGTATCTGATTTTACTTTAAATGTCCTCAATACACTGAGGTTTACATTCCTAACGTTTGTTTCTCTCATCGCGCTTGCCATGACTCTAATCAAGAATCTTCATTTATCACCGTTTAAACTGTAACGTGTTCTCTGGTGGGAGTGAAACTATATTATGAGGAACCAATACTATTTCCGATTTCGCTCAATGGGCCTTGGACCCCACTGACGACGACTAGGATGGAGAAGAGGTCTATCGTTACGGTAACTCTCATCAATACGCTTCAGTCATCGCTGCTTCTCTTGAAACAGTTTTCAGAAAAGGAACCAAAATTCCACAAGTCACTATGAATGGAGCCGAAATAATTTACATGAAAGCGGGAAAAGTTCAGTTTAAAGATTTCAGGAAGTATTTGCATATGCCTTTTAGTAAAATGCCCAAAACATTTGGAATGACTAAAATGGACAAGGAATCTTGATTTATGGCTGCATCCTCCATACTCAAAGTGATTGATAAAAGATAAGTTCGTCAAAGTTGGGAGGCGCTGTATCTTCGCCATGCCTTTAACACGTTGATTGCGATTCAGGTAAAACAGAACTTGTGGAATGTTTGATCAAATACAAATGACATTTTGTTTCATCGTCGTCGACAACGCATTATATGGTTCTGCAATCAGCTTACTCGTTACTGAAAGAAAGTCAAACAAACTCCATTTCGTTTGTAGAAGGTATTCCTCACGAAGACGATGGCATCGTGTCTCACCTAAGTCCAACGCATCTCGTTATTTTCGACGACATGTTAGGAGAAGATGAGGAAGAAATTATATTTTGCTTTACACAAAAATGACATCATCGCAATGCCAGTATTATTTAGATTACTCAAAATGTATTACAACAAAGGAACGGCGCATTGCACGGTCAGTCTCAATGCCCAGTATGTGGTGTTGTTCAAAAGTCCTAGAGTCAACTTTTAAGTCCAAGTATTGACTAAACAACTAGGAACACCCCGAAATATGCTTATGACGATGCCACTCATTTGCACATGTGTATTTACTGATCCGTTTAAAATCCTACCACACCCGATTATTCCACATTTCGTACGGATTTCTTTTACGATTGGTGTCAACAAGAAGTCCTGTGATTTACACGTCGCCTTCCTCGGGTTCATCTAAGAAAAAACTATTTTAAAAAAATCACAATTCACTTCCTTCCTCCCTGAAACTATTCAACATAACTTTCGTCCAGTCTAATCCTTATGCCAAATTGATTTACAAACTGTATGCCATCAGTCGCGAAAAAATTTTTTTTTTTTAAAACAAAAAATGCACAGGTGTGGTATTTGTTAGAAGCCAGTCTCTAAAATATGTTGCAATGCTTTTCTTTGACGGCACGTCATTTACTACAATGTATCCTTGACATTCCCCACAAAACGCAATGTTTGTTTTTTTTGCAAACCATGAATTAGCCTTGACACAACTTGCAGATCCAAGAATTGATACCCAAACCAAGAAAAGCATTATCTTGAAAGCGGGTCGAAGTGGAAATCGAGGAGGAATGATTATTTGTTGGTTTCTACGATGGTATACAATACCGCGTCCAAAGTTAAAAGCAAACCGCCCTCCCCCACCCCACCTCCCAAAAAAATAAAAAAAATACAAGAGAAAGACGAAGAAGATCAGAGTTTCAGTGAGTTTACACCTCAATCACCCTAAACCTAGATATGGTCAAACCTAAGCTTGATCCTTAACCCCAGTCAACCCTAAAACTAGATAGAGTCAACCCCAGCCATAACTCCAAAAGTAACCCTGACCCTAAACTTAAGCTCAACTCTATTCAACCTAGGCAAAACCAAAACCTGCATAGCGCTAAAACGACTGGAGCTATCTTCAAGACCCATGCCAATTCGGATTTGTCTCGTCAAGCTGCATACATGTATGGCCTTCTTACGGCTGTGCTACAATCTGTATTGTGCCGTGAGAAGAAACGATGTGACCATGTTTAGCAAGCCTAGACTGCCCAAAAATCGTACATATATACGTATCATCATTGCTTTTTTTCGCTCAAGTACATATTTTATTAGTAAGCTCTTACTCCCTATGGATATATATTAAAATTCTGCGTCCCCTGGTACAAAATACAACTTACTCTCAACCAATTCTTGTCTAATTTCGCTTGAATATATGGCTCTTTCAGAGCGAAGGGAGAATCCAACCGTGTTTGAACTGCAAGATTCTGGATGCGTCAGCATGCGCCTAACTCTAACTAATTTGTATGATACTCCTCTTTTCCAACCGATTCTTTCTGATCTTGACCTAAAATGGGGGTAGAACAATAATGTGTTTCAGAGAGATTTTCATTTTGCCTCTTGCTTCGATGTGTAAAAGACTTTGTATTGCAGTTGGCTACATGAAAAGACTACAGAGACAAGAGTAGAAATCTGCTTTTTTTTTGGGGGGGGGGGTGAGGAGAGTGGAGGGGGGGGGGTGGCGTGGGTGGGGAGTGGCGAGAGAGGGGGGACATATATGATGATTTTAGTGTCATGGACCCTTTTGTAATGCAAGTCTGAACCTTTTATCACTTTATTATTGCGTGTAAAAGGTTTTCCAGGCTGAGCTGAATAAAAAGCGATTTTTGTGTCCTGGCCCCCTTTTTATTCTTATGTTTGTATTGATAGAGTTTTTAAATTTCCTAATATTACAGAAATTCATTTTCTAATTCCTACCTATTATCTAATATCAGAAACTCAGCACCGCCTGTAGGAGATTTTGTTTTAATATGTACAATAATTACTCCGTTCGTCTTGTATTGTCTGACGATTAGGGTTATCTCCCCAGTGTAATCTGTGAAAACAAAATAAAGAATAAAGTTCTGCAATCAATATTACATTGCCATTCAATCCAACACACAATATTCCAAATTCTAACAAAACAAATACAGAGTGTTCTTCTGCACAGCCTTCCGTAAAATAGCATTTTCCATGGAGATGGTGTCAATTTTCCCTATCTTATGGGCCAAATTATATAATTTTGGTTACCTACAAATAGAAACAAGATATTATTATACGTATTAAAAGTCAATCGAGTCAACACAGATATATAAATATTATTAACATCATTTTCAGCTTTTCATAGCCAATAAAGTGCTGACAGTGCCGTTAAAAACCAACCAACCAACCAAGTAGTAGTGTTAGTAGTAGTAACGGAAGGACTTTTGCATTGGTAAAAGAAAATGGTATTTAGTAGTAGTAACGGAAGGACTTTTGTATTGGTAAAAGAAAATGGTATTTTAAACGTTACTCGTTTTCTAATTAATACTTTCACACATCACAGTGTCATTACTCTAAGGTAAAGCCTAGAAGCGCATAATTTGTCGTTTTTTCAGAGCTCTGCAACGTTAGTTCGTGAAACACCAAATTGAGTGATATTACAGAAAAAGGAGAAAGATGTAGTTCTACAATATTACCAAATAGTGTCGACATTCTACTCACGTTAAAAGGTACAGCGGAGAAAAAAAATTGGGACACCTGTCTTTTGTTGGGTTTGTTTTTTGAGCCGAAAATGACCGTTTTTAAAACACGATTTTGTTTCCGGATTTTACACTTTTTGCCCTTAGCTCTAAAGCAAACCGGTCCAAACTGCACACAGACAGACGAACCTTTGCAAGATAAAAATGGGGCCAAGACACAAAAATCGTAGGTCCAATAAGCGCATAAAAAAAAGTCCAATTTTCACCTTTCTGTACATGTGCAACAGAAATTAACCAATACAAAACAACGGTTTAAATATATAATTTTTTTTACAAAAATTATAGAGCCAAATATGGCGGCCAGCTTTTCAGACACAGATATGACACAATTATAAGTAGCGATTACAAATAGATGCACTATTTTAATCGTCTCTTAAGATATTCCAGCTTGAGCTGAAAAATGCATTATTTGGCGTTTTTCGGACGCGATACCATGCAATCAATATTACATTGCCATTCAATCCCACACACAAAGTCGCTAAATGTATGTACGTATGTATGTTTTTATGTATATATGGATGTATATATGTATATGTACATATGTATATTTGTAGCGATTACAAATAGATGCGCTATTTCAAGCGTATCCTAAAGTATTCCAGCTTGAGCTGAAAAATGCATTATTTGGCGTTTTTCAGACGCGATACCATGCAATCAGTGTTACATTGCCATTCACACCAGCACACAAAGTCGCTAAATTTTTGTACGTATGTATGTTTGTATGTATATATGTAGGTATGTAGGCATGAATTTATGTATGTATGTATGCTTTTATAAATGGATGGATGTACATATGTATATGTATGTAGTTTTATTTTCAGATAATAATAATCATATTCATAATCATAATATTTATATTAATACATGCCGCTGTGTGAGATCGCGACTTTTCATAAATAGCATGTTCCGTCAGTTCTTTACTCTTTTATACATTCAATAATGTATTTATTATTTTAAAAGCAATCATTTCTTATACAACTTATCTTCATATGTATCGCTGCATGTTGTATGTCTATATATGCAAGGCGACATGGCTATTTAGTAAAAATTCAAGCTGCGTCACAACGCAAGTCTTTTAAACTAGGAATAATGTTTTCTTCCTTTCATCATATGTTACAATATTGATCAAATGCTATAAAACAGTATAGAGAAGAAATCATTTTATCTGCGCATTCAAAAGTTATTATTCTCCGAAAAATGTACCCCAAGAGAAGCGAAAACCAGTTGATGGGTTATTTATCTGTGCTTATACATAAGTATGTGTGCATCCGCATGGTATGTATGTATATATGTGCATATATGTGCTTGTATATATATATACTATAGATTTCAGGTGGTATAATTTCTTAACATGCAATCAATATTACCATTGAATAAAAAAAATACCCAAATATTCCAAATTCTAATCAAAATTCTTCGATTTCCCATGCAGATCGTGTCAATTATCCATATCTTATGCGCTAAATAATATTATTTGGTGAAATACAAATATAAACAAATATCTACAACATACTATGACAGATATAACAATTCTACTGAGGCATTTCGGAAATATTGGAGTATAGCGACATCTGTACTTTCGTAAAAATTCAAACTACGACACATCGAATGGCTTAAAAACTAGACCTATTGCTTTCTCGCTTATTTCATACGTTAAAATATAGATCAAGTCCTATAAAACGGTATATAAGGCAAGATATTCTAAATAGGCATTCCAAAGAGTTTATTTTCCGAGAAATGCACGTAGAAGCGACATTTTGCATTCTATTCGAATGACTATGTACCGTAATAAATTAACCATTTTAAAGTGACAAAGCACTTGAATGATAACAAAACCCATATCTATCGATATAACATACAACAAAATCCTTTTTAGTTAAATAGTATCATCTCCTACCATATAATCAATATTAGTATTGTTTCCCACTTATTTTCCTTTAGAGCAAAATAAAACTAATGATAACAATACTGAGTTTTTTCCACGTGTGTCAAATGTATCAAGTTCGTAAATATCCCCTAACCGTAACCCTTTATCCACGGTAAAATATATCCGTTGAAAATGAACATGAACTACCTGACAATACATCATACATTTATTGGACTAATTGCAGCTGAAAATGCAGCCAAAAGGCAGTGGTTCCGCTTATTGTTCAATAGTAGGCGAACTGTTAAATTCCCTATATCTTCCACAACTGTAGCTTGATTTCTAAAGTGAAGATATCTTTTGAAAGGTCCGAGCAGGAACATTTTCGGGGCATTATAATTTTCCTCCGCTACTTACAATACTCTTTTTTCCCCCAGCCATTATTTGCTCATTTAGTCTGAAATGGGGGTAGAAAAAAGACCTGTTTCAGAGAGATCACTCTGTCGGCTGCTTAGATGTGTCCAAGACGATGTATTTCAGTCGTCTATGACAAAGAACCATGCCGAAAAGAGTAGGTTCTTTTTGTGGGGTTTTTTTATTGAAAAAACCCACGCCGATTTTTTGTGTGCTGGCAACTTTTTACTTCAAGTCTCAACCTGTTATTACTTTTTGCTGGAATGTGAAAGGTGTTCCAGCCTGAGCTCAGTATCGCCAAATATGGCGCTTGTCACATAGCAATAGGACAGGTTTTTAAGTAGCGATTACAGATAGATCCGCTATTTTAAGCGTCTCCTAACTATCATTTACTACAATACAAGTAATATTACATTGCCAACATACAATATTTTGATTTAAAAAAAAAGCAATTGCAGAGAGGTCTCCTGCATAGCCAATCCGAAATCCTACTTCTCCTGTTTGGGGTAGCCTTTGCGAAAACTTGGATTTTCATTGCAGATGGTGTCAATTTTGCCTATCTTATGCGCCAAATTATATCATTTCGGTTACATAAAATAGAAACCAAAATCTACAAGATATTTGTGGAGCTAGGACAATTCTACTGAGGTATTTCGGAAATATTCCAGTATAGCGACATCGGTATTTTCGTACAAATTCAAACTGCGACACATCGCATGGTTTCAAAACTAGACATATTGCTTTCGTGTTCTCCTCATCGATTTTAATATAGATCATATCCTTTAAAACGGTATATAAGACAAGATATTACATTAACGCATTCCGAAGCTTTTATTCTCCGAAAAATGCACGCAGAAGCGACTTTTTGCAGAAAGTCGTATGCTGACTATATTCTAATTAACATGTACAATGGAAAAGTTACGATTTCAAGGTGAAAATCCCCCAAATCGATAACACAAACACATATCTCTACATATAACACACAACAATATCCTTTGTATCTCAAATAGTATAATTTCCTAACAAGCAATCAGTATTTTACCATTTAATAAAAACACCCCAATATTCCGAATTCTAATCAAAATTACAAAGAGATGGTGTCAATTGTCCCTATCTTATGCGCCAAATAATATCATTTTGGTGAAATACAAATAGAAACAAATATCTACCACATACTAGGACAAATATTACAATTCTACCGAGGCATTTCGGAAATATTCCAGTATAGCGAGATCGGTATTTTTGCCAAATATTCAAGCTGCGCCACATCGCGTGGTTTTAAAACTAGACATATTGGTTTCTTGCTTTTCTCACCGATGAAAATATAGATCAAGTTCTATCAAACAGTATATAAAACAAAAGATTCTATCAAGATATTCGAAAGCCTTTATTCTCCCACAAATGCACAGAGAAGCGACATTTGGCGCAAACTTGCCTGCTGCCGGTATTCCAGTTCATAGGTACAACGAAAAAGCAACCATTGCAACGTGAAAGACCCTATATTGATCACATAAACTACGACCCGGCCAGCGCTAAAACGGCTGGAGCTATCTTGAAGACCCATGGCTCACTGCATTCATCTCGTCGAGCTGCACGAGGTTCAGCAAACACCATGTGAATCGGACTCTCCGTATCGTCCCGGCAGTCGCTAGCCAAATATCTTTATCGACGCTGGACGCATCATTGTTGGACATGCGCTGATAGTCACCTTCAAGGCGCACATGCTGCTGAAAACTGCACCTCGATAGCTCAAGGCGAGATACACGGCAAAATATGTCCATTGGACTTCGATTGGACTTAGAATTTTTACAAGTGGACAAGAAGGTGGAGAATGTTCGTAAAACCCTAACCCTAAACCTTGTGCAATATAGTATAGATGTGTGTTACATAATATTGTGCAGTATATATATATATATATATATATATATATATATATATATATATATATATATATATATATATATATATATGTGTGTGTGTGTGTGTGTGAGTGTGTTACATACTGTTGTGCAGTGTAGTATTGATTTGTGTTAACTAATATTGTGCAATATAGACATATATGTTACATAATATTGTGTAATAGAGATATATGTGTGGTGGTACATAATAAAGTGCAATAGCGAGTAAGTTATATACACAGGAATGATTCGATTAAAAAAATGTGTACAGTTTTGTTGAAAACTATAATAAGCAAACTAGGGTAGATATGATAAGTGGTGAAAGTACAGACATGTTCCCTTTCTCTACTTATGCACTTTTAGTACCCATTGTTATTCAAGAAGTTACTGTAAGAAGGTAAGGTCCCAGTGCACAGGAACTATACAACAACTCTTATCCTAGTACAACCTTAGTTGCCTTTCAACAAGAATTTAACTCTCCGTCCAGAGTCCTGGTTTATGTTAAAAACTATTAACCTCAGGACAAGGTGGCAACTTCTAAGAAATCATTGCACATATGTACACAAACACAACATTCACTTTTGAAAAGGATAGCTACAAGGGGCCCAAAAATAGTATGCATATAGGCGTCAAAGAAGATAATGGCTTAAGTCTACTTTTATTTTGTATTTTTATTTATGATTTGGCAGATATATTTTCTTCAAAGAGAAATGTCATTTTGTTTCTTCATTAAATTGTCTTTATGCAGATGATCTATTACTTGTATCAGAAAGTGGAGAGGTCCTCAATCCTGCCTGGACTCTTTGAAGGACTATTGTTAGTGATGGAACCAGTAAACACAGCGAAGCTAAAGTCATGATCTTCAGCAAGGTAAAATTGAAACATGAGAAAAATAACTTAGAGTTTAATGATAAAGAACTTACTACTGAAGATTAGTATAAATATATTGGCATTATGTTCTACTTAAATGTTTACTTGTTGCATGCTTCTGGGCACTTATACCAGAAAGCACTAAAAGCATAATTCTCATTAAGATGACATATTGTTCAGGTAGATATTCTTAGTCCCCAACAATGACAAGTGAAACTATTTGATAATCTGCTTAAACCCATTTTAGTGTATGCATCAGAATATCGAATCTGTGATTTCAATATTAATGGCAGCACTAAAGAAATGTTCGCATTAAAGAAACTACAAAATAAATTCTGTAAAACAGTACTTGGACTACACATGAATGCTTCATACCTTGCATGAAGATTTAGGTTAGGACGAGAACTAATTAATTTTTTTTTAACAAACACCAAATTATTACGTCAGATTAACTCAGGTTACACCTTTGCACCTAGATGCAGATGTATTTGAAATCGATAGAAAACTGCACGCTGTTGGTTTAAAATATTGGCTGTTAGTGGTTTATACAACATGTTAAAAGTATGAACTTGAAATAGGCAAACTAAAACATCAAACTTTGAAAAAAATCCTCTCTCAGTAAAGTTTAATGAAACGCTTTTTCATAATCACTTGAGAAAATAAGAGAATACATCTGAAAATAATCATTCGTTTCTTTAAGTTTTGGCAGACTTGAAATTCAGTCTTACCTTGCTTTTAATTTACGAAAAAGAAAATAAATATCAGTAGGGGGCTAATGAGAGTTCTTAACTACTATATACACTTTAAAATAGTAAAGACTTTTTGGTGTGGCATGTGTCCACGAGGAACAAATTAGACAAGATGATTGACTGGTTAAATTCCAATGTCATAACTCTTATTAGCCCCTACTCTACCGTACCCACTATCTTTCTACTGAAACCTTACTACAGGCGCAAAACTTTCAACTTCTGCATTAAAAAGAAATCCAACCCAATATATGGTCGCAACTTGCGCACTTGTGATAGTTTTTGTACCTGCGGCTATTCAGCGATAGGAGACAAGAAAGATGTACATGGTGATGTAAACTCAAAGCAAAAATGCCAGCTTTGCAGATGACAATAAAGGCATAACCAGATCCAAGTTAAAGCAATTGGGTTGTGTAGCAAATACAATCCTTCGCCGATTAAAAACCAACCAACTACCAGAAGCTCTTTGGTAGCCATACCAATATAATAACAGAGGCTGCCAAAACGGAGATTTGGGCGAAAATTGTTAATAGTTAAGTATTGTATAGGATATTTGCTAAACACATCTAACACATCTATCTTGTTTCAGCTCTGCTCTCCCCCTCCTCACTCCTGCCCTTGTACCTCTTCATACATATTACGCAAAATAAATACTTTAATTCACTTCCAAAAATGATTTTACTGATTGGCCTAAACATAAATGTATGGTCATCATAAAAATCATCATCATCATCATTCTCTCTCTCTCTCTCTCTCTCTCTTGCTGTAGATGATGATGATGACACAGTTTTACCTGAAACATATGGAACAATAATAAAATCATGGTTATAATAATGATTTTAGAAAAGAGGATCTTGTTACATGCTTGCATAGCAGCGATTTAAACATACTTCGCACCCCCACCCATGAAAGTTTTTAGTGTATTACAGAACAACTCTGCCAGTTTTACTTCTTGACCAAACATATTCATGCCTGCTACACTGCTAAAGTGTAGCATAGCAATAATTCTGAAACACATGTCCTTTGAAAACGTAGCCACACTGGAGATGGATTGGGGTTATAAATATATGAAGAGTTGATTTAGGAATATAAGATAGTTATAAAATATTCATATGATGCTAAAAATGCTGAACTCAGAACATTTAACTTCATATAGTTCTAACTAACTTTCTTCTCAGAGTAAATGCCTGTGGAATTGCTGTAAGAACTTTTAAACAATTAAAGAAGAAACGGACTGATTAAAAAAAGTCGGATAAAGAGAAAGAAATAGATAGAATAATGACCGTGAACTCCACAGTATGACGTCCAATGATAAAGGGACTTTTATAGTCTGAAGAAAAGTGGTTAGCACAAACAATACGTTTCTAACAGATTTCCTTTATTCATCTGCACTGCTTCTTCTCTGATTATATTTTTATTGCACACCATAGAGCTGAATTCCAGTTTTTAGGTCAAATGCCGTCGCTAGGTATCACAAGGAAATCCATTATGATCCTAGGACACTGTCTGGTGATGAGTGCTGAATCGATTTAGGAGGGGATTGGAGTTTGCAATACAAGGCTTGGTGATTTGCAATGGTGAGACGTTGCAGTTGCTCTACTTGTTAATTACTGTAGCTGTAATACATGTGATACTTGC
Organism: Margaritifera margaritifera; assembly: GCA_029931535.1. Classification (NCBI taxonomy): domain Eukaryota; kingdom Metazoa; phylum Mollusca; class Bivalvia; order Unionida; family Margaritiferidae; genus Margaritifera; species Margaritifera margaritifera. The sequence continues at coordinate 39,407 of JAQPZY010001331.1, forward strand.
AGCGTAACATTTTGTAAGATTTGATAAAATATTATGCGATAAATGTAGTAGAGTACATATTAAGCCTGTGACATCTGATTTATTCACAATTCTATCCATGTGTTTTAATACAAACAAGTTGGCTTTTAGGTTCACGTTTAACATGTGTTATTAAATTACATATTTTGTGTAATATGCACAAAGTCATGAATGAAATACTTGATATTCCATCTCCAGGTTTGATAAAACTGAAACTTATTATTGCAAAGTATTGACTTTTGGTTCAAAAAGATCACGTGATAATTTTACGAATTTGCGCACTTAAAAGGCAATTATGCATGAAACCTCTCGTAAATTAGTTCAAAATATACTTTGCGCAGTATGGAATTTGTATTTATGTGCTAAAATAAACTTAATAAATAAGAATCTAAACAAATTTAAAAAGTATAGGGATCCTTATTTGATTAAAATACCTCTGTCTAGTCCAATAGAAAAGGATGCTTGTAGATGCCGCTAATAACAATTATCAGACTAATAATAATTGGGTTTCAGGCAGCACAGACAAGACAGGGGTGTGTGTTCTGGTGAACACATGTTAGCTTTCATGGAAAACATTGGTATATTGCCGAGTTTTGTTATAAGGGAGGTAACCCAGTGTACAATGGCCTCCAGAGACAATTTCACATCAGGTGATCCAATTTGATGCGGTGGATATATAAGAATATACAGTCTAATATTCATTTCACCCATAAGACATGTTTTAGCTGATGGTAATGGGATACAGTTGGAAGCATTTATATTTATATTAAATGTTGACATTGATCCATATTGATTACTCCAAGAACTTTATAGTCAGAACATTTTAGCAGTGTGAAGTCGCATCGGTTTGATTCAAACTTTTCTGTTATTACTTGTGTTAATAAATAATTTGTTGCGGCTCAAGGGGCTAGGATGGTAAAGGGTGTAAACCCAATAGATTGGTTTGATCTAGGGAGACGACTATGGATCTTGGAACTCAACTGGCTTGTGCCTGCATATAACCCTACCTAGTGTGCATCAGGAGGGAAGGAATGGTATGGAAAAACTGGTCAACTTCGTGTCACCAGAAGGGCCTACCTCTGGTACCAGTGGGGAGTTTGCCTACCTATGTAAGTGTCAAGAAAGAGTATCATAGGAGGCAGGTGTTTGGGAGCCACTTTGGGACCTAGGCGGACTGTTCACCTATGCCACCAAAGGGACACTGGCATGCCCTATTACCTTAGTGTAGGCGTGGCAGTTCGTCTCCCGGGATCTACGGTACTAAACTATTGGGTTTCCTTGAGCTGTGGCCAGATTAATCCACTATTTGTGTTTGTGTTGTTATTTAAAAATTAATACTGCTAGTGGACTTGTCTAGGTCTGCTGTTAATTATTTAGAACAGAAAAACGTGTGTACTAGAGGGATTCTGCAATTGATGCCCTCTATTCTCATTTGCACATTCGCGAACTTTTGTTCATATCTGGAAAGTGAGATTATAGTCAAACATGCCTAAGCGTGAAATTACTGATTCTTTTCAACTTCAGGTCAGTGGTGGCGCGAGTGTACAGAGTTAATAGCAGAATGATGAAAGTGCAGGGTGAAGTGGAGTTTCTCACAAAACGGAGGATGATACTTTTAAAACGATGTCAGATGCCGGTTAGATGAACCGCCAAAGAAGAAACCAAACTTTGAAGCAATGTTTCAGAAAACTTGGCTCCTGCAGTACAAATGGTTGCAACACAACACCAGGTCGGGAGGTATGTTGTACAATGCTTGCAAAAGTTGTGGAAAAATAACCCTTTTACGTCGGAAATAAGCTGTTTGAAATAGGACGTCGACTCTTACGCAAAACGCCAATTCACCAGATCACATGCATTTTGGTGCAGATATATCCATAAGACAATACATCTGAACTGTGGAAAATTCTTCAAAGCAGTCATAAAGAATAGTTTCATATGTATATGCCCCTTCAGGCTGTGAAAGGGGATTCTTAGCACAGAAAACTATTCACACACATATAAGGAACAGATTAAGCTCAGAAAAAGTCAACAGATTAATGCTTATACAAAAAGAGGGGCATCTTATGAGGATTTTATTTCAGTAGCGGCAGAACAGAGTGGAGCAGACAGAAGGAGAGACAGACATTTAAGTGTTGGGTAAATAATGAATTATGACGTGTCCCCCCTTCCCCAATTGTTTCTACTCTCCTTGTTTTGGTGACAAAGTGGGAGATCCCGTCATTCTGGCAGCATCTGCCAAGAACAATACTAATCATAACAAATGTAGCTAGCAGTCACCATTGGGTAAGTGGACACACTATACAATTTAACAGACAGTTGTGTAATTATTAAATATTCTTAAATCTATTGATGCTAACAAAGATATGTTTTGCTATTTATATCATTGAAGACATCTGGTATGTATGGCTTCATGTTATGGCTGATATCATCAGATAATAATATTAAGGAAAATATCCATTTTACTGCTACCTTCCTGCTTTCATTACATTTTCCACTTGTAGAAAAATGTACACCCTCATAGCATAAAAAATATAATGAATAATTTTTTATCGGTTATATGAAGTATGCTACATTTTCATATTGAAATAATAACCTTTAAAGAGAATGAAATTGTGAAATATATGTGAATGTAAAGATGGAAGGGCAGAAGGACCTAGGGTTGCAAGGGCTGGTAAGACACTTTATTACAACTGAACTGCCTCGTTACTAAACAACCTACATGTATGTTGTTGTGCCTGAAAACACTAGAGTAAAGCAAACATTGATTTTACTCTGGCATCATTGAGAAGGGTGTGGGTCTTTATGGTCTAAGACGATTCTGTGTAATATAAAGTGAGTTATGAGGTCAATCTCATTTAATTCCCGTTTGTACCAGTTATACAACTGAATTGCCTCCCTACTAAATATGTTTGTTGCTGTGCCTGAAAACACCAAACCAAACAAACACTGATTTTAGTATAGTATCATTGAGAGGGGTGGGGTCTTCGTTGACTAAGACGATTCTGTGTAACTTAAAGCGATTTATAAGGTCAATATCATTTAATTTCAGTTTGTACCATTTACAATGAATTGAAGAAAAAGTACATAAATCAGTTCTGTGATTCTTTATTTTCTTTTTAGACCAATCATGATACAATTTATACTTCTGTGCACATCGGAGAGTACAATGCTTTTGAGAAATTTAACTATATTTTCAAACTTGCACACCTCTCAACAAATGATGATACAAATTCGCTAATATAGATATACGCTCGTAGCAGACAGAACCGCATATCGACCCAGTAATTAATTCTCATCTAAGTACACAGTCACTCCGGATTCTTGCGACAGAAATCAATGTATATAGAGCAGCGATGTACATCCAAAAAGTTTACCTTTGGCCAACCAAGCTTCTCAAAGTGTACGCCCTCCCGGACAACCAGATTCTGGCTGCCGGTTGTTTATTAGCAGTGTGACATAATTGTATTTGCATACAAACGTGCTCGCTTGAATCGGCAAAACAATACCAAAACATTGTCACTGATTAGAGTTTCCCATTACAACCAATGACATCTACTCTTCTATTCCCGTTCAGGTAAGCAACACATGATAACTTAGAACATAAACAAGCACTTTAATAACTGATTCAGATAGACATGATACTGTTTTAGAAAATGTAATTCAGAGAGAGAGAGAGAGAGAGAGAGAGAGAGAGAGAGAGAGAGAGAGAGAGAGAGAGAGAGAGAGAGTTGACTTAGGTGGGATATTTGAATCAAAATGGACAAAATAAGATATCCATGTGGAATTTAGATTGAAGCAGTGATGTAATTTTATAACAGCAAAATGGATCTCAAACTAACAAGCCTTCTTGGACTAGTTATGCGTTTTCTATTTTCAAGTAATAATGGATTATCTGACTTGCATGAGCTCAGCCAAATATTACAGTGTGTGTCATAAAATGTGTATTTGCTGATATGTCCTATTATTATAGCTGTAAATTCTTAAACGATTAGGATTTTATAAATAAATTCATGTCAAGCATAAGATTTTGTTTTAAGTCAAGTTCAATTACATGAACACTGTGTAATTCCTGCTATATGCAAGTACAGAGGAACTTCGTTAATCCGGTCTTCGTTTATCCGGAAACCTCGCTATCCGGACATATTTAAACGGGAACAGAATTCCTTAACGTGAAATTACTATAAAATTTGCCTCGATAATCCGGAAATAATCTGTCCAAAAATAAGAAAATTAAAGGAATAGTATATGAAACTACAGTCAGTCGGAGAACACAGATTCACCTACGCAGATTTGGAGGTGTGTCAATGTATCAATCTTTGAATGATCAAATTCTAGTGGCACTTTAAAGTTATAAATTGATCACGTGATCATGTGTGTGGAAAAACCTAAGTAGCATGACCGTATTGTAACCAGCGATTGTATAAACAATGTCTGTTTTTGCTAGTCGCCGAAGGGGGTGTTAATAATTAAATAAACACACTGGCAAAATTCGTCCACACTTTTGACCTAAAATATGGTTAATAAATTAAGTGTGTCATTAAGTCTCGTTGTTGTTTACCAATTGTATGTAACAATCACAGTTTGTTGATGGCTGTACAAATAAAGTCGATTTATTTAAGCTGTTGACAGTATAGGGTTTCATTTCAGAATAAAAAGCGACGTCAATTATCGGCTCATTAGCAGCTATAACAGTTGTAAAATACGACTTATAAAAATGACTGCATTTTATTAGTTTACTATAACACATTTAACTGCGAGATATCAGTTTGTATTCGTTGTACTGTTTACATTATTATGGCGACACCATCAAGCAAGAATTGATGAGTAGAGATACCGGCCAGCATAAAAAAGAAGATTTACCAGCACAAAGAAGATCACCCAAAAGGAAATTGACATAATAAATGTATGTATAGTACATGCATGTACATGTACATAGTGTGATGTGTTCGATGTGCAAATTGTTTAAACTTATATTTACGTGTATTTACAAGTGCATGTTATAATAAAGTGAAATAATCACAAGTCAATAGATGTATTCATTAATTTATTTCAACCGTTTTTGAATATACAGTACATTTACAGATAACAAATATATGTACATGTACAGTACATGTATACGGTACGATGACATTGTAAAATAAAAATGTGCATGATTCAATTATTCGGAAAACTCATAAATCCGGACATATTCACTGGGAACGAATGTGTCCGGATTAACGAGGTTCCTCTGCATTCAGTGATATATTCTATTTCTTGAGAAATATAAATTACACGATAACTGACATGTGAATTGTACGAGGTTCACTACACACTGAAATAATCATTTACTTACTTACCTTTTAGCTAATTGCTTACCAGCTGGATTTTTAAGTGCAGAAATATTTATTTTTGTTTTGTCTTTCACATTATTTGTTTTTCTGTGAAAAAATTAATAAAAGCTGTGATTCACGATGTAATTTACGTTCTTGATGAAATGTTGCATGGCTAAATAAATCTATCTCTTACATGCTTCACGTCTTTATTAACATGGAATATATTGTGACCCCTTCTATTAATCTGAGAAAGTTCCAATTACACAAAGCGGTATCAATAAATAAAAGTGTATTTTTTATTTCATATTAGAAGAGATTTTGCTTCTATTCGTACATTGAAAAGCAAGGTACTCGGCATTTATTAATTGTTTTAAATCTTTGTGAAAGTGACATGCAAAGACCTGAATTGTAGTGTAACTGGAACCAGGTATGGAAAGTTACCATCTATGATAGCTTTGTTGGTCAATTGTTGGTCAATCAGATAGTTTTTTCTGTTTCTGGAACCAGACTTCCAAGTGGACAACCAAGCAGTTTGAAAAATGTAAATCGCCTTGCTGATGTCAGCGACCGCTATACATTTATAAGCTCAAAGTTAAAATGTATCTCCCGGAATGCGCAGCTCAGAGAGAGAGAGAGAGAGAGAGAGAGAGAGAGAGAGAGAGAGAGAGAGAGAGAGAGAGAGAGAGAGAGTCATTCTTCTTCACTGTTATCGTTTTTTATTAACACACACCAAGCATCTTCGACATCTCTTTTGTCGTTGTTGTGGCTGTTCGTTCCATAGATTGAACACACTAGTGAGAGAAAAAAAATAATAATGGCAATATATGGGATAAATATATCAGTTTCCAACGGGATGGTATTTTAGTACTCTGCAAATAATTTTAAAAAATCATTTTCGTTCATTACACAACCAAAACAGTATGCATGGAAATTATATAATTGAATGAAAATGCTACATGTTGCGTTTGTTATACTCACACAAATTTATACATGCTTACGATGCAGGCTGCCAGTTGTGTTGTACACTTAAAATGCAATACTCCGACATGTGAAGATACAAAATGAGGTCAAGGGAAAGAAAGATTGTGTGATAATAAAGTTCCAATCCTTCCTGTACAAACATCATACTGAAATGAGGTCAAGGACCTAGTATTGATATGACTCTCAGTATATCGAAGACAATAAATATCCCAAAATAAACAAGGTATAAAAAAATATTCCAGCCACTCGCATAGTAGTATGTATGTATGTATGTATGTATGTATGTATGTATGTATGTATGTATGTATGTATGTATGTATGTATGTATGTATGTATGTATAACTTTCAATCAGTCTTAACGTGTAATATGTTGCCAGGTTAAACGGTATACAAAGCTTACATGATGGTTTTTTCTTCCACAACAAAATTTCCAAAAACAAAAACATATCACCAAATAAAAGAGAGTAGGATAATGAAAACGTCAGAAACAAATAACTTAGAAATTACATTCGTTGCGGTGACTTCATCTCTTGTACGTGCCATTTAATACTAAAAATTGAGTCCATTTTAATTAACGTGTAAATATTTTTAATTCCTGTAAAACCTTGTAAAAAAAAAAGTAGTAAATCAAGTTCGTCACATGGTCGGTTAGTACCGGGTTGTTTCGCCCGGATGTTTCGTCCTCTAAAAATGTTCACTTCTTTTACCTGAATTTATGTATCTTCATCCATTTCCAAATTTAAATTTTCTTTCGATTTACTAAGAGACTGACGTGATGTGCTTAAAGGGTCTCCAATTGAACAGATATTGAACTGAATCAAGAGTGTTATTGACCGTTTCGACATTACAAAATTGCGCTCTGGGTTGGCAACGTTCCATTCCGAGACATTATAGGCGTGGGAGATACTTTTAACAATTAATTTTAACATTTTAAAGACTATTTGTCAAAAGTATCGTTCCTTTAGGTTGAAACCGGGCATATTAGGTGTGTCCTGGCTTTACTGTACATGCAAAGGAACCGACATATCGGGCAATGTTTCATTTTTGTCCGTTCGTTAATACTCTTTGTTTATATTTGAGATCATGCAATGTTGTATTTGCTATTCTTTAGAAATGATATGCATACATTTGCAGTTTTAATTTGGTTGCGAAGTTAATATAATTGATTTTCCTTCTTATAGCATCTTAAAAAATTCGTTGTTACTTGTCAGTTGTGCAATTTATAAGTTCAGATAGGATTTCAGATATTCTCTACAAATATTTGTCAAAAGTGTAATTCCTTTAGGTATGAAAGTAATTTTTCATTTTTCGTGTCTTGCTTGTTCTTTCATTAGGTTTATCACAAGAATCATTCAGTCAGCTTGTAATAAATCGGTAAAAATCTACTTATTTCGCGTCTGAGGCTCTTTATATTCAGAACACTTAGGCTTACTCCAATTACCCTGAATTGACCGTTTATACTTAATATAAAGGCCCATGGTCATTAAGAACCCAGCGAGATGTTATTATCAGACTGCCTGCCAAAGCTATATTTTGAGTTTTATCCCATATTTGTATATTTGTATGAATAAAGGACATAATCATTTTCAAAACTTTTCGTCCACATAATTAGCAATGGTTCTAAGATGTCACTTTTTCTCAGTGGCGCGAAATGGTTCGGCGCCCACCTAAATAACATCAGTAAAACTGTTCACTCATTAAAAAAATAAATAAAATAATAATAATAATAATAATAATAATAATAATAATTATTATTATTATTATTATTATTATTATTAGTAGTAGTAGTAGTAGTAGTAGTAGTAGCGGAAAATGTTTTAGCGATGTAATAAATATCATATGTAGATTTCCACGTGTGATTGATTGAATCAACGTGTCTCCGAAGAAACATTTCGAGCCAAACGCATTATAATACTTTGTTAATCTGTTACCTTTAATAATCATTTAAAAAGTATATGCACAGATGAAATATTTTACTTTAATGTCATCTTAATATGGAAAAGGACCTTAATGAGTTAGTTAAGTCGTGTACAACAATGAAATATGTTTAAAACAAACAAACTTAAGACACATAATGCAACGGTATTGACCCAGTATAATTAAGATAATAATTAGTATAAGAAACTTCGAGGACGGAGTGTGGCTGAAAATCAAAGAAAAAGAACGTCACCTCCATGATTTCATTCGGCCTTGTAAGCCTAATGACTCCGTATTTTCGGAACCGACAAAAGCGGCAAAGATTTCGTTGAGTATGATTCAAAACAATATGAGAAAGCAATATTAAAATTTTATCTCTGAGGCCTTGGGTGAAAGTAGTATTTTTGGGCCAATTTTAGATTATGGAGTGGCAGATGTCTTCACCAAAAAGCACAACAATGGTCCAGAAAACAGTACAAACACATTTCGGGAAATACATTTTCGGAAGCGAGGACCCTAGTTACAAAAACTGGTAAAGATCTGTACTCTGGAAGTGACACAATATTCTCTTCTCTTCAATCGAACTAGAAAACAGAGAGACACAGACGTTTTAACCAACACACTAACGACCCCCCTCCATCACTAATAGCACTTATTGATAGGTTTTCTTAAATATTCTCTAACGACATCCAGTATTTAGTATATCACAACATGTTACTAACAAATCGTTTCCAAACAACTCGGCTAGACGGACAAGTTGTTAAATCCCTTAACTCGCTTCCTCTGACAGCACCGACACGTAGTACTTCTAACTACCCAACTTCTGACAAATCTTATGCTGATTGTGTACGCAACTGCGCACCGGTTTCGACTAACGTGCGACCTTTTTACTGGAATAACCCCCAAAACCACTAGCATTCGAGCACGCAACAACACGACATTGAGGACGCACAGGGAACCAAACAGAAATATGGTGACTGGAAATGACATACATCACACACCCACCGGGAATAATCGTAGATATTACTGGGACAATAACTATGATTTTGAGTGGCAACAAATAAATTCCCTGCAGCACCTTTTATGAATCCGGAAATATCGTAATATCAAATTATGATTGCAGTTTGGAAATGTTTCTCTATTGTTGTATGAAATAATTGTCATTTACATTTCACCCCAGTCTGCTTCTACCGATATCGCTCCTAATCTTAAAAAAGGTTTACTAACATAATACTGTCACTCTCGAAATTAAACAATGAACTCCCACAACTACCTAAAGGTAGAACATTATTTCAAGTGCTCTCAATGGTTCAGATGTTGGTGTAAAGCAAGTGTACAATAAAGGGGAAAAGTTATTATTATTATTATTATTATCAGTGTTTGGTATATTATCGTTTATTTTCTTTTCATAAACAAAAAATCAGTATATGTGTAGACGCGTTCCTTTCCTACGGTGTTGTTCCACCCTCATGATCAAACACTCCTCCGTAACAGCTTTGTCAATATCATCAATTAATTTCTTTCCATTAGCAACAATATGGTAATCATATTTATCGGAGACATATTCCAAAATAGCTCCAGTAAACCAGGATTTTTGCATATTATTTTCCATTTCGATACCTCCCATTAAAAATATTTTATAAAAGTATTTGCTTACTTGGGACGTGATTGTTAATTTTTTCATGCAGCGGATTAAAACAAGTTTCATTGTTTTCTCAGTAAACATATTGTATGAACTTGCTACGACATAATTCCTAACCTGTTTTTCAAAGTCGTTTTGTTTCTTAAGGTGAGAGCTTTTATGAAACTAAAGAAACGAATATTCTTTGGAAAGAAAAGGAACTACAAAGTTATCATATAAAAATTTAGCATCAACACCAACCCTCTTATAACTCCGATGACAGACTTGCCTTGTGAAATATTCCTAGAACAGATCAATGAATGTCGTCCTCGTTTGATAATTGAAGTGAACGTTGGCTCCGTCTCTCAGTCTGCTTGTTGCACTGATTGGGTTTAAATCGTAAATTTCGAGTTGTACTTGGTGTTTTCGTCCATACCATATACCCTCCGCTGTTTACTTATTCATTCTTTCTTTTTTGTCTCTTTTTAGTTCTTATTGTTAGAATTATTACTTGGTTTATCTGCTTTTCTGAAGAACTTGGGATTCTTTGTTTTTAAGCCCATGGAGCAATAATGAATGCTTCTTTGTCATAGCATATTCCCCAGGTCTTGAAAATAAATACTATCTACAGACAAATGTATAAAGAAAAGGTTATATATGATTTGAACAGAGTAAACAAAAGTGTGAGAAATACAATAAACCTCAGAATTTGCTATTTGACCGTATTCCTCGCGTAACCAATAGAGCGCATTATCCAGCGTCATTCGACAACTTTATAACTTCGTGAACAAACAATAAAACTTCCGAAAACCTATAAAATATACTTTCTAACAGGTCTTATATACCATTAAAGGGTGTATGCAGCCATATATCGATGTATGTTAATAGTATATACAGACAGATATTGCTGTATAATACTAGTATATACCGCCAGATATTGATGTATGTTAAGTACAAAGTTGATGAAATAAAGAATTAAAGTGGAATTATTGCATACTGTGTCAGAGTAATTGTAAAGACCGCAACGTGTTTACTACAAGTAATTTACTTTTGGGAGACCGGAGTGACTGTAGTGTTCTGTTGGCTGCAGCGTTTCCAGAAATTACAAAACTCAGAGCAGAAAACAGGGAAAACTTACATTTGACTGTCATTTAGCCACTTGTTTGATTCTACACGTAACTTATCTACAAAGTATAAAGCTGAAAGGATAAAACAGGGAAAATGCATTTTTCACGATTATTTAGCCACCAGTTTCTGCGCGTAAATTATGCGCATTCCGCGCGTGGTCGATGTATCTCGAACGTAACACAGTTAATCATTTTGACAAGAAGGTTCAGCCGGCAAGTGTAATGAATTTCGTTCCGCCTAGCAAATTTTCCAGTCTAGTAATAAAACCACGAGCTGTGCCGTCCGGAATTAGATGCGTTAGATGTTTCTAACATGTAAATTTAGAAAGTGACTAGCATAGGGTAATAAAAGCGATTGGTCAGATACGGAACTTGCCGGTCCCTATTATTTTCCCAATTTATGTCATGTTTCTGGTATATAAATAAATGAGCCTAATATTGTGTCAAGACAATTAGACTTTCTGACCGTACAAACAACAACACCCATCCGTATTGCATCCAGTTTTCGAAAGCGTTATCAAGATGAACGTTATGAAAGGTTGGCATCCATACGAGACACGTTGATTTTCCAATATTCGATTAAGCGTCACTGTATGACTAAGTAAAACCTAAATTTCATTTTTTTTTCTTTTAAAATTATAAAGTGTTGATAGTAGGTCATAATATATATATATATATATATATATATATATATATATATATATATATATATATATATATATATATAAATATACACAGATAGAGAGAGAGGAGAGAGAGAACGTGAGAGAGAAATAGATATATAGATATATATTTATTTATTTATATATATACATACACACATATGAACTCTATCAACGAACTCTTTGAATTTTCTGTGAAAATCATATCTGTTATTTGCAATATATGTAGAAGAATCTGGATATGATTATTTAGGTATAGGGAAAAAAAAAATTCCAATATTCGTATCAGAATGAGACCACAATGATTACGACTATTAATGCGAATGCATGTTTCACCTGTTTAAATTTCTTAACAAATCAATCGATGGTTAAAGTCACCCGGGTGGCAGCGATTTCTTTTTTCCTAAACAAAGCGTGCTGCTCGATTGCATTTGGATTAATTTATTTATTGATTTTCTGCATTAATATTACACTGTTATTTATTAGTTATAACCTTTTTGTCGCAAACTAAACTAAACTTATCTATTTATGTGATTGCAGTTGGTAGATTGATTTTAGGAACTATAGTTCTCCTTACCATGTTTATCATGATCATCGAGGGAGCACCAAGTTCTATAACTCCTGTAATAGCGCCATCTGTTTGCGGAAATGTGAATTATAGAAAGTGGCACGTACCTTGTGTCATGGTATGCAGACCTACACAAGATTCCGGCATGCAGAAGGACACAGCTACCACCATGATTAATGAGAAATTACGTAACATAATTCTGCATATGAAGGAAGCACAGGACATTATACAAAACCTAAAAGTAAAATATGTAAGTAATCATTTCTGCATATATGATTATTGCTCCTTTCAACTATTGCTCAATTATTATTATTATTATTATTATTATTATTATTATTCACAGTAGTTGTAGTGGAAGTTGGTAACGATTTTACCAGTTCTCCAATTTTGTTTTCTCAATCAAAGAACATCATTGTGTCAAGTCACACTGTCGTTGTCTTGGTGGTGATAGTGCTGGTGTTGTTGTTTTAGACATTCATATAATTTCTTGTACATATTTAACAAATATTAAAACATTTTTTACGTATTCTAGTAGAAAGAAAATTATAGATGTTCAGGGGGAAACCCCTAAGATATACAAAGAAAAAGAATAATATGTCTTTGAGCAAATAATAGTCGGCCGAGTATCATTTCCTGCACGTATTTGGATGGAAAATATCTTGGTACTGCTGACAAATAATATGCGTCGTTTTACTGATCTTCTGGCTTTAGTGTAATGTTTCTTACGGTCATTACATGTCGTTTTCACGTAGATGTTGGTTGGTTGGTTTCATATTATTGGTTATATCATGCCGAGAAAATGGGAGCTTTTTCTAAGGACATACTGAGGCAGCCTACACGGGTTGGTCTGGGCTGGTATAAAACCCTCTATCCTTTATTTACGAGTCCTACGGTCTACCAACCGTAGAACATATACAAACAATTCGCCTCAGTCCAAAAAAGGTCAGAAGAGATATCATAAAGGTGCACGAAGGAAACATTCAACTGTGAATATCCCCCTAAAAGAAAAAAATTAAATTTTTTAGTCCTTTTGTTCTTCTCTGTAATTTCCATTTTCCAACATTTTTCTGACACTTTTGGGCCGAGTATGCTAATCCTAACAAAAGTATAAAGAAGATGGGAATGGAATGGATAGTGATTTTACTAGTGTTTTTTAACTATTTTATCATACAAATGGTTTCTTTCTTTTTTTCAGAGTATTGACCGCATCGGTAATACAGATATGGTCACTAGTATCGAACGTAAAACGGAATATGTATTCAAGAACGGAAATATCGATTTCAAAAATGAAGAAACAAAGGTCAAATCATCGAATGTGGTAAGTAATTTTAATACATTTTATTATCATATAAAGCGATGATGCTAAAAAAAATAATATTGGTGCATCTTCTTTTTTTTCTTTTGATGATGATGATGATGATGATTTTTGTTGCAATAGTAGCAGTAGTAGTAATAGGTAGAGAACGAGGAAGATGATGAGGTAGTGTTCTTGTTGTTGTGCTGGAAGTTTTTTTTTTATCAATATTAAAGCATTTTTAATCATGTTGCTTTTATCTCCGATTTATATGTTGTGAATAACTAGTCCATACGAAATACTTTACTGAAGAATATTTATGACTTTTCTTAACTTCTTTCAGACGGAAATAATAAAGGCGGACTACGATTCCATGGCGGCAGCCATCATGTTTACAGAACAAATGAGATTTAATGAAGACTCTTCAAAGCTCTACGGTCAGCTGAGCAAAGATCTCAACGGTCTCTCAGTTAAACTCGCCACCATTTTGTGTGATTTCGAAATAATCCAGTGCATTAGCGGAAATGTGCAGAGCACGAACCTAACGTGCCAGAGTACGGTTGCGGGACCTATTCAATCCTGGAAAAGTGAAGAAGATAGAATTCTAGTTGAATATTGGGTCCTTAGAGATATAGAGAAATATATTGCGGTTTTAATTCCAAAGTACCAATTGATATAATTTTTGTATATGTTAAAGACGCACCCAATCCCTATCTGTGATATGTTAGGATATTCATGCGTTGCATGTTCTAAGAATTCCACAGTATTTTCATGCATAATATTTTCATAAGATATTATACCATATATATGTACCATGACAAGATACGCATGCTTACCATTACTGAGCTATCAACATCAACCATGGTCATTCTCAAAACATATTTTCACCGTTGACCCCTGTTTTTATACCATTTTACAATTTTTAACCCTTTTACATGATGTTTGATAAACTTTTCAATTTTATATTTTTATTTACATTATTGTACGACTATAGTATTTCAAGCCAATTCAATCCAGGGTTGCAAAAGGAACGTTCGTAGTATTAGAAGCCCGCCCCCCTCCCAACGGGAAAAATAGAATATAAACTGACTTCTTTTGCTTAAGGAAAAGGTTTTATTACTTGCAACGCAGTTCTCTATTACTTACTAATACTTAAGCAACATAGTGCCAAATTCTATTTCAATTGAAATTTTGAAATTACTGTGATATATGCTATGAAACAAATACTCTTTTTTTCCCTTATTAACAATTACACAGGTTTTCGAGATATTCTGAAACACAGGAGATTTGTCCTGAATTTTCAATCTTAACTTCATAATTTCAAAATAAACACAGTTTACATGTGATTATTCGTAAGTCAGAAATTTAAATAAATGAGAGTTATTTAAGATTGCTTATCTTTTGGTTGCAATTAATCAAAGACCCTGCATCTAACTAAAAGCAGTTTTGTCAAAAATTCCATAGAATATTTTGTTTTAACAACCCAACTATTTCGCATTTCAATATTACACGTGGTTCATTGTAATATGACAATCCAGTAAGTTCCGGCATTCAATCCCATTAAATAACATCAGGTTGACAAAAGCAATCACAATGTCAGTGCTATGATTGATTACATTTGTGACATATTTTAAAATCTTTAACAATATCGAAAATATTGATTTCCAGTAGACTATAATTGAGTGGAGCTTAAGGCTATCATCTGGAAACTATGATTGATACGTGTTAGTTTGTACTCATCTGTGGCCATATTAATCTGCTTGATTTGGAAATTGAGTTTGCTTAATTTAATCCATGCGTACCAATAACAATGGAAACATGAAATTCCTTAATATACACGTCGGTTTTAAACGCTTTAACGTTTTTAAACAATAATTATTTTTAAATGTAACTTTTGAATGATTAACACCCTGTGCATGTTTTTTAAAAAAAATATTTGTATACATCTCTGAAGATGATCTCAACTATTTTCCACCATTTTACATGCGGTTCTTTTGGAAAATTATTGCATTGTACAGGAATATGTCAATTTACTGCATGATGTCATATACACATTGTAAATAATCATCTGTTTATTTGCTTCCAACTCCATTTCCTTTAATAAAGTAGTTGATTTTTTAAAAAATACCGTAAGTGTTATATAAATTATATTTTTCGCAATGTGCTTTTGTGTCTATTTGTCTGTCTATTCGTAGCTATTGAAGTATCAAATGTCACTTTACTCATCCTTTACCGTCCAACTAATCTAGACGTTGAACCCAAATGCAGCATTATGATCGGAGTGGGGACCATTGATGCGACATCTATCTGTGTGTGTGTGAGTGTGTGTGATAAAAATATGGATGCTGATGTTCATAAATTATATTGGTGAGTTTTCTGTATGTATGTATCTGTGTAGTATGTTTTGGGGCTGCATGTAAGTAAGTATGTTCATTTTCAGATGGAAAATTGAAGGTCACGTTTACCCAAAAGCTGATATAGACTAAACATTCCAGAACATGGCCAATTCATTCTTCACATGAAATATTTGCATATCAAATGGTATAAAAACAATGCAACAGGAAAATTCAACTGAAAAGTCAGAAAGTCAGCTTCTCAATTTGATACAACATCCTGTTGAGAGAATTAGCTGATGATATGCAATACTCTCAATCGTACTGTTTATGTTTTGGATTGGTTTGGTATTTTACGGCACTGCAACACAGGAAGGTTATATCGTACCGAGGCAAGTAGAGTAAAGTTCCTTGCCCAAGTGCACACCACGGTAACTGATATGGGCTGATCCAATGATGGGAATCATACCACCACCCCTTCAGGTCCCGAGTCCAACGCCTTAACCACTGAACCACAACGGCTCCTAAAAGAAGTGAGGGTAACTTTCGGTACCGCTACTAGTATTCTAGCAGTAAAACAGGAAAAAGAAAAATGTGGGAACATACTGTACAATTAAAAAATGTAAGCTTATTTTTTATATAAAAAAAGAACCGTTGTGCTCCGTGAAAGATATCTAAATCGAATATAAACACTTGTGTCTCGAAGTATTGATTTATTAATTTGGTCCCAGTTTACCAAAATATTTCCAATTTTCCTCTTTAAATTGAGATATGCTATGTCTTGCTCATTATTTGCTTGGGAATAATTAAAATTTATTTAGGCTTGTATGCCGATTCCATGTAAATTTCTAAAAATGTAAATATAATGATTGGTCCAGTAAACCTTCGGAAGACAGACTGTTCCAAATAAACGTAAACAAGATAAAAGATAACATGTAAAGATGTTAATATTCTGTACAATGGTAATGTATATATAGCAAAAGATAAAGTTTATATATATATATATATATATATATATATATATATATATATATATATATATATATATATATATATAATTTCAATACAATTCCACCCAACTGTCAGGAGGCGGCATCAAGTGTGCATTTGTTATACATCAAATGCTTCTACAGTGTCTCTTTGTATCTCTGAAGAAAAGTAAAAGAAAAAATGTGTGCACTTTTAGAACTATATTTAATATAAAGATTCCATTGTCGTTAGAATGAGCACAGGCAAGATAAGGTCAGATTGAAATCTAAGGCGAAATTCGTATAATTGTTTTTGTTTTTGTGAAAAAGACAACCTTATCCACCACCTGACTCCAGAACATGCATGTGTTCAAAATGCTCATGAACAAAGCTGCGTATCTATTTTGGGACAAGATCTTTTGGAAAGTCACGTGGATTATCTGACAATACGACCAAATTGTGAACGAAAACGGTGAAATCAGAAAATGATGCTACTTAGGGTCTCTTAGAACATTCCGAAAACTCGAGCATTTTGTCTTTTTTATAGTTGTGAAGATTAAACTTCCCGTAACGGGAGCCGTACAAAGAGATGTGGAGAGTGATAGATGGGCAGATTTATTGTGCTCATGAACTAAATATCAATGTGCCAGTGGGTGAACCTCCAACGCGCGGCGTCACAGATTCGAAAAGGGAATTGTACTTATCTTAAATATAAAAATGTGCGCAATTTGCTGTCTACGGCCCCCCCCCCCCCCACACACACACTCATATGTTGCCATTGTGGATATATCACACCTGGAATTAAATTCTAACCTGTGTTTTTACTTCTGATAAGAGCGGGAATATTATCGTTAATCCTGTGAGTCAGTATCTCCGTCTTTCCGTCTCACTGTCTCTCCATGTGTCCCTCTGACTGTCTGTCCGTCGGTCCAACCATATCAAAGCTTGTCATTTCTTCTATCATACCGCTTGGAGTCTTTCAATGAAACTTTGTAGGTTTGATATATGTTTCAGCCAGTCGTCGCTTTTCATCTTACACTGGTTGGAGATTTCATTGTAGCTTTGTAAAGTGAATATGTGGTTGGTGAAGATGTACAATAACGTTTTACATTTTTCCTCTGGCCCCAATTTGGGTACATTGTCTTGAATAAATATTTCAAAGATGGATATTTTGCGGGAATTTAGTTCGTCATAGCTTCCCCTGATACACTAGTTGCAGGATTCTATTGAAATGTTTTGGCTAGATATGTGGTTATTATAGATATTCAATCAGGTTGAACTTTATCCTCTGACCTATTTTGGGGGAAAATGTCTTGAGAAATGGTCACTAAAGGGATATTTCGGAAAGTCACTTTGCCATCGTTTTATCTCCCACGTTGGTTGATTGTATTGAAATTTTGTTGGCTACATGTGTATTTGATATAGGTGCGCAATAAGGTTTAACTTGTTTCCACTGACCCAATGCTTGGAAATTTTCTTGCAAAATTTTCAAAAAGGGGTGTTTTGGGAAATTTAGTTCGTCATCATTTTTGACTGCAAAATATGTACATTCTTTCCTCTGATCTGTTTTTAAAAGGAAAATTGAAAAATTATCAATGAAAGAAACTATTTCGGGAATTAAGTTTGTCATCAGCTTCTAATTGACATATGTTGCCAGGTTAAACGGTATACAAAGCTTACATGATGGTTTGTTCTTCCACAACAAAATTTCCAAAAACAAAAACATATCACCAAATAAAAGAGAGTAGGATAATGAAAACGTCAGAAACAAATAACTTAGAAATTACATTCGTTGCGGTGACTTCATCTCTTGTACGTGCCATTTAATACTAAAAATTGAGTCCATTTTAATTAACGTGTAAATATTTTTAATTCCTGTAAAACCTTGTAAAAAAAAAAGTAGTAAATCAAGTTCGTCACATGGTCGGTTAGTACCGGGTTGTTTCGCCCGGATGTTTCGTCCTCTAAAAATGTTCACTTCTTTTACCTGAATTTATGTATCTTCATCCATTTCCAAATTTAAATTTTCTTTCGATTTACTAAGAGACTGACGTGATGTGCTTAAAGGGTCTCCAATTGAACAGATATTGAACTGAATCAAGAGTGTTATTGACCGTTTCGACATTACAAAATTGCGCTCTGGGTTGGCAACGTTCCATTCCGAGACATTATAGGCGTGGGAGATACTTTTAACAATTAATTTTAACATTTTAAAGACTATTTGTCAAAAGTATCGTTCCTTTAGGTTGAAACCGGGCATATTAGGTGTGTCCTGGCTTTACTGTACATGCAAAGGAACCGACATATCGGGCAATGTTTCATTTTTGTCCGTTCGTTAATACTCTTTGTTTATATTTGAGATCATGCAATGTTGTATTTGCTAATTTTTAGAAATGATATGCATACATTTGCAGTTTTAATTTGGTTGCGAAGTTAATATAATTGATTTTCCTTCTTATAGCATCTTAAAAAATTCGTTGTTACTTGTCAGTTGTGCAATTTATAAGTTCAGATAGGATTTCAGATATTCTCTACAAATATTTGTCAAAAGTGTAATTCCTTTAGGTATGAAAGTAATTTTTCATTTTTCGTGTCTTGCTTGTTCTTTCATTAGGTTTATCACAAGAATCATTCAGTCAGCTTCTAATAAATCGGTAAAAATCTACTTATTTCGCGTCTGAGGCTCTTTATATTCAGAACACTCAGGCTTACTCCAATTACCCTGAATTGACTGTTTATACTTAATATAAAGGCCCATGGTCATTAAGAACCCAGCGAGATGTTATTATCAGACTGCCTGCCAAAGCTATATTTTGAGTTTTATCCCATATTTGTATATTTGTATGAATAAAGGACATAATCATTTTCAAAACTTTTCGTCCACATAATTAGCAATGGTTCTAAGATGTCACTTTTTCTCAGTGGCGCGAAATGGTTCGGCGCCCACCTAAATAACATCAGTAAAACTGTTCACTCATTAAAAAAATAAATAAAATAAAATAATAATAATAATAATAATAATAATAATAATAATTATTATTATTATTATTATTAGTAGTAGTAGTAGTAGTAGTAGTAGTAGTAGCGGAAAATGTTTTAGCGCCCTAATAAATATCATATGTAGATTTCCACGTGTGATTGATTGAATCGACGTGTCTCCGAAGAAACATTTCGAGCCAAACGCATTATAATACTTTGTTAATCTGTTACCTTTAATAATCATTTAAAAAGTATATGCACAGATGAAATATTTTACTTTAATGTCATCTTAATATGGAAAAGGACCTTAATGAGTTAGTTAAGTCGTGTACAACAATGAAATATGTTTAAAACAAACAAACTTAAGACACATAATGCAACGGTATTGACCCAGTATAATTAAGATAATAATTAGTATAAGAAACTTTGAGGACGGAGTGTGGCTGAAAATCAAAGAAAAAGAACGTCACCTCCATGATTTCATTCGGCCTTGTAAGCCTAATGACTCCGTATTTTCGGAACCGACAAAAGCGGCAAAGATTTCGTTGAGTATGATTCAAAACAATATGAGAAAGCAATATTAAAATTTTATCTCTGAGGCCTTGGGTGAAAGTAGTATTTTTGGGCCAATTTTAGATTATGGAGTGGCAGATGTCTTCACCAAAAAGCACAACAATGGTCCAGAAAACAGTACAAACACATTTCGGGAAATACATTTTCGGAAGCGAGGACCCTAGTTACAAAAACTGGTAAAGATCTGTACTCTGGAAGTGACACAATATTCTCTTCTCTTCAATCGAACTAGAAAACAGAGAGACACAGACGTTTTAACCAACACACTAACGACCCCCCTCCATCACTAATAGCACTTATTGATAGGTTTTCTTAAATATTCTCTAACGACATCCAGTATTTAGTATATCACAACATGTTACTAACAAATCGTTTCCAAACAACTCGGCTAGACGGACAAGTTGTTAAATCCCTTAACTCGCTTCCTCTGACAGCACCGACACGTAGTACTTCTAACTACCCAACTTCTGACAAATCTTATGCTGATTGTGTACGCAACTGCGCACCGGTTTCGACTAACGTGCGACCTTTTTACTGGAATAACCCCCAAAACCACTAGCATTCGAGCACGCAACAACACGACATTGAGGACGCACAGGGAACCAAACAGAAATATGGTGACTGGAAATGACATACATCACACACCCACCGGGAATAATCGTAGATATTACTGGGACGATAACTATGATTTTGAGTGGCAACAAATAAATTCCCTGCAGCACCTTTTATGAATCCGGAAATATCGTAATATCAAATTATGAATGCAGTTTGGAAATGTTTCTCTATTGTTGTATGAAATAATTGTCATTTACATTTCACCCCAGTCTGCTTCTACCGATATCGCTCCTAATCTTAAAAAAGGTTTACTAACATAATACTGTCACTCTCGAAATTAAACAATGAACTCCCACAACTACCTAAAGGTAGAACATTATTTCAAGTGCTCTCAATGGTTCAGATGTTGGTGTAAAGCAAGTGTACAATAAAGGGGAAAAGTTATTATTATTATTATTATTATCAGTGTTTGGTATATTATCGTTTATTTTCTTTTCATAAACAAAAAATCAGTATATGTGTAGACGCGTTCCTTTCCTACGGTGTTGTTCCACCCTCATGATCAAACACTCCTCCGTAACAGCTTTGTCAATATCATCAATTAATTTCTTTCCATTAGCAACAATATGGTAATCATATTTATCGGAGACATATTCCAAAATGGCTCCAGTAAACCAGGATTTTTGCATATTATTTTCCATTTCGATACCTCCCATTAAAAATATTTTATAAAAGTATTTGCTTACTTGGGACGTGATTGTTAATTTTTTCATGCAGCGGATTAAAACAAGTTTCATTGTTTTCTCAGTAAACATATTGTATGAACTTGCTACGACATAATTCCTAACCTGTTTTTCAAAGTCGTTTTGTTTCTTAAGGTGAGAGCTTTTATGAAACTAAAGAAACGAATATTCTTTGGAAAGAAAAGGAACTACAAAGTTATCATATAAAAATTTAGCATCAACACCAACCCTCTTATAACTCCGATGACAGACTTGCCTTGTGAAATATTCCTAGAACAGATCAATGAATGTCGTCCTCGTTTGATAATTGAAGTGAACGTTGGCTCCGTCTCTCAGTCTGCTTGTTGCACTGATTGGGTTTAAATCGTAAATTTCGAGTTGTACTTGGTGTTTTCGTCCATACCATATACCCTCCGCTGTTTACTTATTCATTCTTTCTTTTTTGTCTCTTTTTAGTTCTTATTGTTAGAATTATTACTTGGTTTATCTGCTTTTCTGAAGAACTTGGGATTCTTTGTTTTTAAGCCCATGGAGCAATAATGAATGCTTCTTTGTCATAGCATATTCCCCAGGTCTTGAAAATAAATACTATCTACAGACAAATGTATAAAGAAAAGGTTATATATGATTTGAACAGAGTAAACAAAAGTGTGAGAAATACAATAAACCTCAGAATTTGCTATTTGACCGTATTCCTCGCGTAACCAATAGAGCGCATTATCCAGCGTCATTCGACAACTTTATAACTTCGTGAACAAACAATAAAACTTCCGAAAACCTATAAAATATACTTTCTAACAGGTCTTATATACCATTAAATAGTGTATGCAGCCATATATCGATGTATGTTAATAGTATATACATACAGATATTGCTGTATAATACTAGTATATACCGCCAGATATTGATGTATGTTAAGTACAAAGTTGATGAAATAAAGAATTAAAGTGGAATTATTGCATACTGTGTCAGAGTAATTGTAAAGACCGCAACGTGTTTACTACAAGTAATTTACTTTTGGGAGACCGGAGTGACCGTAGTGTTCTGTTGGCTGCAGCGTTTCCAGAAATTACAAAACTCAGAGCAGAAAACAGGGAAAACTTACATTTGACTGTCATTTAGCCACTTGTTTGATTCTACACGTAACTTATCTACAAAGTATAAAGCTGAAAGGATAAAACAGGGAAAATACATTTTTCACGATTATTTAGCCACCAGTTTCTGCGCGTAAATTATGCGCATTCCGCGCGTGGTCGATGTATCTCGAACGTAACACAGTTAATCATTTTGACAAGAAGGTTCAGCCGGCAAGTGTAATGAATTTCGTTCCGCCTAGCAAATTTTCCAGTCTAGTAATAAAACCACGAGCTGTGCCGTCCGGAATTAGATGCGTTAGACGTTTCTAACATGTAAATTTAGAAAGTGACTAGCATAGGGTAATAAAAGCGATTGGTCAGATACGGAACTTGCCGGTCCCTATTATTTTCCCAATTTATGTCATGTTTCTGGTATATAAATAAATGAGCCTAATATTGTGTCAAGACAATTAGACTTTCTGACCGTACAAACAACAACACCCATCCGTATTGCATCCAGTTTTCGAAAGCGTTATCAAGATGAACGTTATGAAAGGTTGGCATCCATACGAGACACGTTGATTTTCCAATATTCGATTAAGCGTCACTGTATGACTAAGTAAAACCTAAATTTCATTTTTTTTTCTTTTAAAATTATAAAGTGTTGATAGTAGGTCATAATATATATATATATAAATATATATATATATATAAATATATATATATATATATATATATAAATATATATATATATATATATATATATATATATATATATATATATATATATACACACACACAGATAGAGAGAGAGGAGAGAGAGAACGTGAGAGAGAAATAGATATATAGATATATATTTATTTATTTATATATATACATACACACATATGAACTCTATCAACGAACTCTTTGAATTTTCTGTGAAAATCATATCTGTTATTTGCAATATATGTAGAAGAATCTAGATATGATTATTTAGGTATAGGGAAAAATAAATTTCCAATATTCGTATCAGAATGAGACCACAATGATTACGACTATTAATGCGAATGCATGTTTCACCTGTTTAAATTTCTTAACAAATCAATCGATGGTTAAAGTCACCCGGGTAGCAGCGATTTCTTTTTTCCTAAACAAAGCGTGCTGCTCGATTGCATTTGGATTAATTTATTTATTGATTTTCTGCATTAATATTACACTGTTATTTATTAGTTATAACCTTTTTGTCGCAAACTAAACTAAACTTTTCTATTTATGTGATTGCAGTTGGTAGATTGATTTTAGGAACTATAGTCCTCCTTACCATGTTTATCATGATCATCGAGGGAGCACCAAGTTCTATTCTATAACACCTGTAATAGCGCCATCTGTTTGCGGAAATGTGAATTATAGAAAGTGGCACGTACCTTGTGTCATGGTATGCAGACCTACACAAGATTCCGGCATGCAGTAGGACACTGCTACCACCATGATTAATGAGAAATTACGTAACATAATCCTGCATATGAAGGAAGCACAGGACATTATACAAAACCTAAAAGTAAAATATGTAAGTAATCATTTCTGCATATTATTATTATTGCTCCTTTCAACTATTGCTCAATTATTATTATTATTATTATTATTATTATTATTATTATTATTATTATTATTCACAGTAGTTGTAGTGGAAGTTGGTAACGATTTTACCAGTTCTCCAATTTTGTTTTCTCAATCAAAGAACATCATTGTGTCAAGTCACACTGTCGTTGTCTTGGTGGTGATGGTGCTGGTGTTTTTGTTTTAGACATTCATATAATTTCTTGTACATATTTAACAAATATTAAAACATTTTTTACGTATTCTAGTAGAAAGAAAATTATAGATGTTCAGGGGGAAACCCCTAAGATATACAAAGAAAAAGAATAATATGTCTTTGAGCAAATAATAGTCGGCCGAGTATCATTTCCTGCACGTATTTGGATGGAAAATATCTTGGTACTGCTGACAAATAATATGCGTCGTTTTACTGATCTTCTGGCTTTAGTGTAATGTTTCTTACGGTCATTACATGTCGTTTTCACGTAGATGTTGGTTGGTTGGTTTTATATTATTGGTTATATCATGCCGAGAAAATGGGAGCTTTTTCTAAGGACATACTGAGGCAGCCTACACGGGTTGGTCTGGGCTGGTATAAAACCCTCTATCCTTTATTTACGAGTCCTACGGTCTACCAACCGTAGAACATATACAAACAATTCGCCTCAGTCCAAAAAAGGTCAGAAGAGATATCATAAAGGTGCACGAAGGAAACATTCAACTGTGAATATCCCCCTAAAAGAAAAAAATTAAATTTTTTAGTCCTTTTGTTCTTCTCTGTAATTTCCATTTTCCAACATTTTTCTGACACTTTTGGGCCGAGTATGCTAATCCTAACAAAAGTATAAAGAAGATGGGAATGGAATGGATAGTGATTTTACTAGTGTTTCTTAACTATTTTATCATACAAATGGTTTCTTTCTTTTTTTCAGAGTATTGACCGCATCGGTAATACAGATATGGTCACTAGTATCGAACATAAAACGGAAAATGCATTCAATAACGGAAATATCGATTTCAAAAATGAAGAAACAAAGGTCAAATCATCGAATGTGGTAAGTAATTTTAATACATTTTATTATCATATAAAGCGATGATGCTAAAAAAAATAATATTGGTGCATCTTCTTTTTCTTCTTTTGATGATGATGATGATGATTTTTGTTGCAATAGTAGCAGTAGTAGTAATAGGTAGAGAACGAGGAAGATGATGAGGTAGTGTTCTTGTTGTTGTGCTGGAAGTTTTTTTTATCAATATTAAAGCATTTTTAATCATGTTGCTTTTATCTCCGATTTATATGTTGTGAATAACTAGTCCATACGAAATACTTTACTGAAGAATATTTATGACTTTTCTTAACTTCTTTCAGACGGAAATAATAAAGGCGGACTACGATTCCATGGCGGCAGCCATCATGTTTACAGAACAAATGAGATTTAATGAAGACTCTTCAAAGCTCTACGGTCAGCTGAGCAAAGATCTCAACGGTCTCTCAGTTAAACTCGCCACCATTTTGTGTGATTTCGAAATAATCCAGTGCATTAGCGGAAATGTGCAGAGCACGAACCTAACGTGCCAGAGTACGGTTGCGGGACCTATTCAATCCTGGAAAAGTGAAGAAGATAGAATTCTAGTTGAATATTGGGTCCTTAGAGATATAGAGAAATATCTTGCGGTTTTAATTCCAAAGTACCAATTGATATAATTGTGTGTATATGTTAAAGACGCACCCAATCCCTATCTGTGATATGTTAGGATATTCATGCGTTGCATGTTCTAAGAATTCCACAGTATTTTCATGCATAATATTTTCATAAGATTTTATACCATATATATGTACCATGACAAGATACGCATGCTTACCATTACTGACCTATCAACATCAACCATGGTCATTCTCAAAACATATTTTCACCGTTGACCCCTGTTTTTATACCATTTTACAATTTTTAACCCTTTTACATGATGTTTGATAAACTTTTCAATTTTATATTTTTATTTACATTATTGTACGACTATAGTATTTCAAGCCAATTCAATCCAGGGTTGCAAAAGGAACGTTCGTAGTATTAGAAGCCCGCCCCCCTCCCAACGGGAAAAATAGAAAATAAACTGACTTCTTTTGCTTAAGGAAAAGGTTTTATTACTTGCAACGCAGTTCTCTATTACTTACTAATACTTAAGCAACATAGTGCCAAATTCTATTTCAATTGAAATTTTGAAATTACTGTGATATATGCTATGAAACAAATACTCTTTTTTTCCCTTATTAACAATTACACAGGTTTTCGAGATATTCTGAAACACAGGAGATTTGTCCTGAATTTTCAATCTTAACTTCATAATTTCAAAATAAACACAGTTTACATGTGATTATTCGTAAGTCAGAAATTTAAATAAATGAGAGTTATTTAAGATTGCTTATCTTTTGGTTGCAATTAATCAAAGACCCTGCATCTAACTAAAAGCAGTTTTGTCAAAAATTCCATAGAATATTTTGTTTTAACAACCCAACTATTTCGCATTTCAATATTACACGTGGTTCATTGTAATATGACAATCCAGTAAGTTCCGGCATTCAATCCCATTAAATAACATCAGGTTGACAAAAGCAATCACAATGTCAGTGCTATGATTGATTACATTTGTGACATATTTTAAAATCTTTAACAATATCGAAAATATTGATTTCCAGTAGACTATAATTGAGTGGAGCTTAAGGCTATCGTCTGGAAACTATGATTGATACGTGTTAGTTTGTACTCATCTGTGGCCATATTAATCTGCTTGATTTGGAAATTGAGTTTGCTTAATTTAATCCATGCGTACCAATAACAATGGAAACATGAAATTCCTTAATATACACGTCGGTTTTAAACGCTTTAACGTTTTTAAACAATAATTATTTTTAAATGTAACTTTTGAATGATTAACACCCTGTGCATGTTTTTTAAAAAAAATATTTGTATACATCTCTGAAGATGATCTCAACTATTTTCCACCATTTTACATGCGGTTCTTTTGGAAAATTATTGCATTGTACAGGAATATGTCAATTTACTGCATGATGTCATATACACATTGTAAATAATCATCTGTTTATTTGCTTCCAACTCCATTTCCTTTAATAAAGTAGTTGATTTTTTAAAAAATACCGTAAGTGTTATATAAATTATATTTTTCGCAATGTGCTTTTGTGTCTATTTGTCTGTCTATTCGTAGCTATTGAAGTATCAAATGTCACTTTACTCATCCTTTACCGTCCAACTAATCTAGACGTTGAACCCAAATGCAGCATTATGATCGGAGTGGGGACCATTGATGCGACATCTATCTGTGTGTGTGTGAGTGTGTGTGATAAAAATATGGATGCTGATGTTCATAAATTATATTGGTGAGTTTTCTGTATGTATGTATCTATGTAGTATGTTTTGGGGCTGCATGCAAGTAAGTATGTTCATTTTCAGATGGAAAATTGAAGGTCACGTTTACCCAAAAGCTGATATAGACTAAACATTCCAGAACATGGCCAATTCATTCTTCACATGAAATATTTGCATATCAAATGGTATAAAAACAATGCAACAGGAAAATTCAACTGAAAAGTCAGAAAGTCAGGTTCTCAATTTGATACAATATCCTGTTGACAGAATTAGCTGATGATATGCGATACTCTCAATCGTACTGTTTATGTTTTGGATTGGTTTGGTATTTTACGGCACTGCAACACAGGAAGGTTATATCGTACCGAGGCAAGTAGAGTAAAGTTCCTTGCCCAAGTGCACACCACGGTAACTGATATGGGCTGATCCAATGATGGGAATCATACCACCACCCCTTCAGGTTCCGAGTCCAACGCCTTAACCACTGAACCACAACGGCTCCTAAAAGAAGTGAGGGTAACTTTCGGTACCGCTACTAGTATTCTAGCAGTAAAACAGGAAACAGAAAAATGTGGGAACATGCTGTACAATTAAATGTAAGCTTATTTTTTTATATAAAAAAAGAACCGTTGTGCTCCATGAAAGATATCTAAATCGAATATAAACACTTGTGTCTCGAAGTATTGATTTATTAATTTGGTCCCAGTTTACCAAAATATTTCCAATTTTCCTCTTCAAATTGAGATATGCTATGTCTTGCTCATTATTTGCTTGGGAATAATTAAAATTTATTTAGGCTTGAATGCCGATTCCATGTAAATTTCTAAAAATGTAAATATAGGGATTTGTCCAGTAAACTTTCGGAAGACAGACTGTTCCAAATAAACGTAAACAAGATAAAAGATAACAGGTAAAGATGTTAATATTCTGTACAATGTTAATGTATATATAGCAAAAGATAAAGTTTATATATATATATATATATATATATATATATATATATATATATATATATATATATATATATAATTTCAATACAATTGCACCCAACTGTCAGGAGGCGGCATCAAGTGTGCATTTGTTATACATCAAATGCTTCTACAGTGTCTCTTTGTATCTCTGAAGAAAAGTAAAAGAAAAAATGTGTGCACTTTTAGAACTATATTTAATATAAAGATTCCATTGTCGTTAGAATGAGCACAGGCAAGATAAGGTCAGATTGAAATCTAAGGCGAAATTCGTATAATTGTTTTTGTTTTTGTGAAAAAGACAACCTTATCCACCACCTGACTTCAGAACATGCATGTGTTCAAAATGCTCATGAACAAAGCTGCGTATCTATTTTGGGACAAGATCTTGTGGAAAGTCACGTGGATTATCTGACAATACGACCAAATTGTGAACGAAAACGGTGAAATCAGAAAATGATGCTACTTAGGGTCTCTTAGAACATTCCGAAAACTCGAGCATTTTGTCTTTTTTATAGTTGTGAAGATTAAACTTCCCGTAACGGGAGCCGTACAAAGAGATGTGGAGAGTGATAGATGGGCAGATTTATTGTGCTCATGAACTAAATATCAATGTGCCAGTGGGTGAACCTCCAACGCGCGGCGTCACAGATTCGAAAAGGGAATTGTACTTATCTTAAATATAAAAATGTGCGCAATTTGCTGACTACCCCCCCCCCCACACACACACACTCATATGTTGCCATTGTGGATATATCACACCTGGAATTAAATTCTAACCTATTTTTTTATTTCTGATAAGAGCGGGAATATTATCGTTAATCCCGTGAGTCAGTATCTCCGTCTTTCCGTCTCACTGTCTCTCCATGTGTCCCTCTGACTGTCTGTCCGTCGGTCCAACCATATCAAAGCTTGTCATTTCTTCTATCATACCGCTTGGAGTCTTTCAATGCAACTTTGTAGGTTTGATATATGTTTCAGCCCGTCGTCGCTTTTCATCTTACACTGGTTGGAGATTTCATTGTAGCTTTGTAAAGTGAATATGTGGTTGGTGAAGATGTACAATAACGTTTTACATTTTTCCTCTGGCCCCAATTTGGGTACATTGTCTTGAATAAATATTTCAAAGATGGATATTTTGCGGGAATTTAGTTCGTCATCGCTTCCCCTGATACACTAGTTGCAGGATTCTATTGAAATGTTTTGGCTAGATATGTGGTTATTATAGATATTCAATCAGGTTGAACTTTATCCTCTGACCTATTTTGGGGGAAAATGTCTTGAGAAATGGTCACTAAAGGGATATTTCGGAAAGTCACTTTGCCATCGTTTTATCTCCCACGTTGGTTGATTGTATTGAAATTTTGTTGGCTACATGTGTATTTGATATAGGTGCGCAATAAGGTTTAACTTGTTTCCATTGACCCAATGTTTGGAAATTTTCTTGCAAAATTTTCAAAAAGGGGTGTTTTGGGAAATTTAGTTCGTTATCATTTTTGACTGCAAAATATGTACATTCTTTCCTCTGATCTGTTTTTAAAAGGAAAATTGAAAAATTATCAATGAAAGAAACTATTTCGGGAATTTAGTTTGTTGTTGTTTCTCCTCTCACACTGGAAGATTTTACTGAAACTTTTGTTGGCTAGATACATGTTCTGTATAGATTTGCAATCAGGTTTAACTTTTTTCATATCGGTCATTTTTCTTGAAATTTCTAGAAACTGTCTATAAAGGGGAATATTGAATTTTGAGCATGCCATTGATTTTCCTCCTAAACTGAATTAAGAATTTAATTATCCCTACACTTCTGCGAAGAATGGGGATATTGTCGTTACGCCTTGAGTCAGTCTGTCCATGCGCGATAAAGTTTGTCATTGCTTATGGTCACACACCGTTTTGGAGGAGTTTAATGAAACGTTGTAGGCTACATATGTCATTGGTGTAGATGTGCAATAAGGTTTTACTTTGTTTTTTTGAGGCCAGTTTTGTGGGAAATTTCTTGACAATTGTTAAAAAAAATCCAGGTATTTTGAGAACGCAGCTCGTCAATGCGTCTCCTCTCACATTGCTTGAACGATTTTTTTCTCTCTGGCCCATTCATAACAAATTTTCTAAAAAGGGGGTATTTTGGAGATTCCGTTAATCATCGTTTCTTCTTCCAAGCTACTTGCAAAATTTTATAGAAACTTTGTACACTAGATATGTGGTTGATGTAGATGCACAAAAAGGTTTTACTTTTTGTCCTCTGGCCCATTTTTGTGGACATTTTGTGAACATTTTTAAAACATCGGGGTATTAACAGAATTCAGCTAATTATCGATTCTGCTCACACACTGCTTTGAGGACTTTACTGACACTGTGTGGTTTGTGTAGATACACAATAAGGTTTTACTTTTTTCTTTCTGACCCTATGTAGAGGACATTTCTTGAGAAATTGTTGAAAAGGGGGAATTTTTAAAAATTCGACTTCTCTGCTAAGTGTTTATCCAACCCTGTATAATATAACATCTGGACATTTACAGATGTGTAGGAAACATTAAGAAAAAACTTCGTTGATCAAAAGGTCTTGAGAGAGGGGAAACGCATGTTGTTTCGTCATATAAGCAAAAACATGTTAATAAGAACCCCCTTGAAGTGCGGGGACATGCTTATCTATGACTGCATGTACATCTAATTTATTTATTTTCACCATCCCCCCTCCCTCTCTCTCTCTCTCTCTCAGTAAATAAAACGTAAACGTGCCTACATTTATGACTGACTCTTGAAACAATGACGGGGTGTCAGTCAGAACATGCTTAAATCCATACCCCAAAGTACATAAAATGACTTTAAGTATCTATGTTTGAAAACAACAAACAGATCGAGCATGGATGAGAGTTGATTTCAAATCTTAATTAAGTGACAGCTGAAATATTGGTAAAGCATCTCTTACCGAGCTAGACTGCCAGTCTGTCAAGCCTAAATATAGGTAAAGCATCTCTTACCGAACTAGACTGCCAGTCTGTCAAGCCTAAATATAGGTAAAGCATCTCTTACCGAACTAGACTGCCAGTCTGTCAAGCCTAAATAACTCCTGTTTGAGGACAGAAAGAATAAATAAATACGCGAAAAACTCACGATCATTTAAATCCGAACTTTAAGATCGTACTTACAGTAGACTGTCGAATGCATTGGTGCTGTGATGCCCCCCTCCCCCAACAATGTTCACAGTTTAAATGAGCGCAGAAACGTGGAGATGATAATAAGAAACAAACATAAAAAATAGCTTCATATTTATATAAAAAAATCATACACTGGAAAAATGAGACTATTTTAAGTATTAAATGCAAGGGGTAATTTGTAAAAAAAAACAACAACAACAAAAAAAAAAAACACAAAACAGAAAATACCGTTTAAAATTATTGTCACTTTTCCGAGCTTCTTTTTTACCAAAGCAGTAAAATACCACTTGTCTGTTTTCTATATTGTTAACCGCAGTTGGACAGAATGGGAGAAAAATCCATTAAAATCGACGTTTTTCACATACAAAAAATAGCAAATTGAAAATGACCGATTTTTAGAGTGGTTATAAGAAAATATGTTTCTCGTAAAGTTTAAACAATGGCGACAACACTATGTTTGTACTTAACTCGTGAAATATGTTCTTCTATTCACTCAAAAGATGTGGATATCATCTGTCTCTGTCTTTCTGTCTCTGTCTCTCTTTCTCTCTTTATATATATATATATATATATATATATATATATATATATATATATATATATATATATATATATATATATATATATAATTTACCTGATTTGGGTTACTTGGGTTACAATCAGGCCCCTGCGCCTTTACTTTACTCTACTCCAAATCTTACTGGACTCCAAATCTTACTTGAAAATATTCTGACCGGTCAGAACATTACATTTTTTACATTTGTTGTAAGGTTTCCAAGTCTGGAGTATAAACAATAAATTGTCTTGTAAATTCATGTGAGGGAACTTTCCTACTTCTTTAAGAGTCTAGAAATCTATTAACTTTGTTTGTAGGGTCGATAAAAGCAAATTTACCACTTTTATACATGAACCGGATACAACAATATCCAGAGTAAAAATACATATTACTGAATAAAAAATAGCAATTATGCTCATATTTACGGACGCAACCACAAAAATATACATTATGTCATATATTGATAAGAATCAGCAAAAACTTTGTAATTTGCCATAAAGAGTCCGCACACATTAACAGTCTGAGCATACCTTGCAGGAATTTAAAAATATATATCTTTCTCATGTTTACCACAATGTAATCACACGAAATAAATCAAATCTATATAATGAGAAATGGGTGAGGTGCTGTATAACAATGAAATTGTTATATTTTTATATCGCCTTTGAAGCCCAAGCTATTCAGACAATCGTGTACTTGGCACGATAATTGGTAGTCATCTAACCTTGAAGTAAGAAAAACAAATGTAATGACATGATCACTGTGTAGTAAAGTCTCCTGTCATATCGTAAAAGAGGCAGATGACAATTGGAAATTCGAGACCAAAATGAGACTTTTTGCAAGACATAGGGTATACACAAAACAGAATATTAAATGGCAAACTTAAGAACATCGTCGTGGACCAACTTCGTTAAAAGACACGACAAGAAGGATCCAGATCCGGAATGAAATTTAGTCAAAATGGTGAGTAGTTAAACCCAATCTGTACACCCAAATCCAAACTACCTCATTCCTAGATCAATTCTCAGAAGGGGTGAAAATGATTTTTCCATTAGAATATTGTAGCAATCTTTGTCCAAAACTCACAGAAAGACATATAACTTTAAATATTCGTAACGTCATCTAGAACCGAGATTTGCCATCTATTATAGCTGTGAATGTCCCCCTTGTTTCCTAACAAGAATTTTAAGAGACCTTATGTCTCTTATCTCCTTCAGTGTCTGGGGTTTATTCTATGTAATTTTCTCTTTATTTTGGGGAGATCGTTTGAATCATAATCTGTTTGATGCACTTTGACTGCCCATAAAATTGCAAACATGTGAAAAGTACAGGACAGATCAAAACAACTTTTCTATCTTACTTAAGTTGAGTTATACATATGAACGTGGGCATGTACATTTTTCAATTTTAAATAATGTCAATTTTAAAACGTTTGTTCTTTGTTAACATTTTGATTTGCATCTGTCACAGCTCGTTGGCCATACGGAAGAAACAGCAAACAGCAGGATTACCCTGTCTAATGATAGTACTTATTTGTGGTCTGTGAGTCAATTGGTTCAAAGGCTACGTCGAGCACTTAATCCCACGTCATTGACAGATTAACCTCATGTCGCAGGCAATCATGTTTTGTCCTTGTGTTGTTATATCTAATGAGTAACACCAGTGTAGTAATTCCTTCAAAGTACTGATTGAACTATTGAAGTAGAGCGTGAAACTTATACAGGTTTATTTCGCATTGCCAACATACACATGGTTATATGTAATATGAAAATCTAGTCGGTTACTATCCTAAATCACCTGAAATAAAAATCAGGTTGACAAGACTAAGGTAAATGTGTGTGCTATGATATATCACATTTTGTGACATACATATTTTAGAATTCTTAACAATATATATATATATATATATATATATATATATATATATATATATATATATATATATATATATATATATATATATATATATATATATTGGCTTCCCATTTACCATTATTTAGTGAAGCTTACGGTTAACCATGGTAAATTATGATTGGTAAGTTTTAATTCGCACCCAGATTTTACGAAGTTTTAATCTGTTAGAGCGGAATTCATTTTAATCCATGAAGACAACACATCAAAGAGAATGGAAATTTGAAATTCGCTAATATGTACGTCTCTTTTAAATGCTTTATAGTTTTCCCCAAACAAAGTTTTAAATATAATTTTTGCATGGTTTGTATATTTGTATACATCGCTCAGAGTGTTCGCAAAACATTTTCCACCACTGTATGTGCTGTTCTCTGGAAATTTATTGTATTCTGCATGAATATGTTAATTTGTTTGCATTCTCTCGTATACATATTGTAAAAGAAACATATGTTTATTTATTTATTTCCAACTCCGATGTCATTAATAAAGTACTTTATCGAGATTGTTTACCTTAAGGTTTATATAAAATATATCGATCAGGCCATTTGTGAATGGGCAAGGAAGTACTTCTTATGTGCACGAGGATAAGCATTGTATGCATATTTTCCATAAGATACAAATAGTTTTCGTAATGTACTTTACTGTCCGTTTGTCTGTCTATTTGTAAATATTGAAGTGTTAGATGTCACTTTACTTATCCTTTACCATCGATCTAATCTTCACTTTGATCCCGAATGTAGCATTATGATCAACGTGGGGTCCATCACAATAGTTAAATGATATTGATGTGACCTGTCCATGTGTATGTAATAAAAATATGGAATCTGATATTCATAATGATATTAATGCGGCCTGTCTGTGTGTGTGTGCTTGTGTATGCGCGTTTGTATATGGTGAAAATAGAGGACAGCCGTGATATTACGCACCTGCGTACTTTGAACACACCTCTAACCGTGAAGGTTCTTGATTTGAAAAAGGGTAAAATCTTGCTTCAACAAAAAAATAAGCACAAAACAATGAGAAAGGATGATTTGTATTGAAGTCCCCGTTTATATAGTTTGTGCTTGTTACGTGATATTGGAGTGTATCTTTCCTCCTAATCTATGGATACACAGGCCCGAATTCATGTCCGGTATAAAACTTGTAAAAAGATCAGCGCTAACAAATTACGAGTTTTCGAAATTATTATCCCCCTTTCGATATAAACATCCAATAGAAACAAAACGTGGCTAAACTAGACTTAGAAAATTTGTAAATGTAACGGCCCTTGGTAGTTTCTTTTCTCCTTTTTTTCTGTCTTACATTATATGCACTGGTTTCAGCACCCAAAATATAATATTAATATTTCATACATGTATGTCAATAGTGATGCGAAAAACAAAATACAATAATGATTGACATGTCAAATACAAGCTAATAAATCCACCACACATCTTACAAGAGAAGTACATGAAACTGCTATTAAAAATACAACTGAAGTTCTTGTAGATTAGCACCGAAATTGCGTAATTATCCTACCAGAATGAAAGGTCAAAAGACTCGCTCGCGGTGATGCTTTACACATGTAAAACCATTGTAAATAAGCCCTTGCTCTATGACATTTGTATTAATATAATGAAGTACCTGTCCCTTTTACATCATTTGCCTACTTAGTGTTCAGAACACGGCAGAACCGTTGTGCAAATCATCACAGACTGTTACAGTGACATCGAATTACGTAAAACACAAGTTTTATGTCATAGTTCTATTGTAAAGGAAGTCTTATTAAAACAAGACACAAAATGTAAACACCAAACACCTGGCTGTTTGCAAATAGATTGATGTAAATCTGATACTGTTTCAATTTATTTGCCTTTTCCAATTTAAATAGGTTTTCAACGATAGCCAAAAACGCACAGGCAGTTCTATAGGATCAATACATGTCATAATCTTCAAAGTACAACTGTATTAAGAACTGCCTTAAACATTCCTGATTATATAGTCCGTTACAAGGTACGTTGAATTGCCAAATTTAAAATCGCAATGCCCTTAAATGTGAACAGTGAGAGTAGTTACATTAAAGTGTGTCTTTCACATTAATAGCGTCAAATGCACTAATCTTAAAATTATGATTATGAGGCAATCATATAAAATTATTCCCATCCACTAACTCTGTATATACATACGCTATCATAGACCAATTTCACTCCTATACTCTCCTCCTGAAGTGACAGAATGTCAAGGCTATTACATCTGCTGGTCCGAGTTATACCTATAGAGAATAGATTTAAGAAAACAGGATATGATTTTTTTTCCTTCAGATTTATGGTATATTAATATTGCTTGTGTTGAGATAGATATAAAACACTCAAAAAAAAAAAAAAAACGATATTACTTGCATAATCGATTACTTTAGCTGAAGGGGCTTGAAAGAGACGAAGTCACCACGAAATACAAAGCATGCTAAACACAAATATTCGCTCCTATTTTCAATAATTAATTAGAACTAGAATTTATTATGAAACAGTGGTATCTAATTAGGTGTTTAAATTCATTCGTTTTTCTTTGACAAAATTGTATAGCCATATAGGCAGCGTACATACTATTTATATTTATTCTCAAAATATTGAAATATTTTTTTTAAACAAAAACATGCTGTCTATATTTTTTCTTCTGACATGTCAGTCAATTTCTGTCGCATAATACAATTTGTTAAACTTTTGTTTTAAATTTATTTTATAATTTATTCAGTTTATGAAAAATTATCAATAAATGTGCATGGTGCGTTTAAGATCTTCATACACAATATTGGTGTTAGTTTCGGTTTTATATCTTGTCTATTATACCACAATGGCTAAAGCATGTTGTGGCCTTGGTCTAAAACAAATATCAAATGATAAAGGCGGACGGCGATTTCATGGCGTCAGCCATCATGTTTACCAAACAAATGAGATTTAAATAAGACAATTCAAAGTCATACCACAGCTAAGAAAACATCTGAAAAATCTCTCAGTAAAACTCGACATCATTTTGTGTGATTACAAAATAATACCGGCCGTCAGCGTAAATGTGCCGAGCACAAACCTAACGTGCCAAAGTACTTTTGCGGGATCAATTCAATCCTGGACAAGGAAAGAAGATAAAATTCTAGTTGAATATTGGGTCCTTAGCGATATATGTAGATAAATGTCTTAATGTTCTGATTCCCAAAATACCAATTGATATAGTACCAACTGATACGGAAAAGGCTCGTCCCACCTCCGTCTGTGATATTTTAAGATATTCATATTTCGTGTGTTTTAAGAATTCCACAGTATTTGAATCCATAATATTTTCATAAGATTTTATATCATATACTATCTCAGTCCCAATAGTATAATATATATTTACCATTATTGAGGTAGCAACATTTGACCGTTGGCCACTATTTGTTTACCATTTTAAAACTTTTAACGTTTTTATACAATATTTTATAAGCTTTTAATTTTTTTATTTTTATTTTCCTGAATGTACGACTCTATTATTTAACGCCTGTTCATTCTAGGGTTACTAAATAAATGTTGGAGGTTGACATCAACTTCCATGCTTATAGCTTTTCATGCTTATTACCGTAATACAATATAGTAGCGCTGTAATATTCGAAATATTCGCGACATAACATTTTTGCGATTCGCTCATTGGAAATATATTGAAATAATAATAACAGTTTGGCGAATAAATTTTATCCTCGCGAATATCGTGTGATTTACGGTATATGTATAATGAATTTCAAAGATGAAACTAAAATTTGAATCGAGCTTTTTATTGTTAGATAGGATACCCTACACCCTGCCAAAAATTGATTGCTTATGATTAAGAAAAAGATTTCATTGCTAAAAATGCTGTTCGCTGTTACTTAATAGTGTTCGTGCATGGTAAAAACAAATTGTATCACAACTGAAATTTAAAATGCCCGAGACAACAGAGTTTGAATTGCGATACATTCTATTAAAGCAAGCAACTTATTTGCCCCAATAAGAATAAAACATGTTTAAGTGATTTTGTTTTAAGACCGAAAAATTATCTATTGTGTCCAGAATGTTAAACCGTAATGTCATCATTTTATAATATGTGCACCAATATAATTATTGGTAACTAGGAAATTTAAAAAAATGGGAGTTTTTTTAATATTGCTTATCTTTAATTACATGCAATCAAAGTCCATTCATCTAAGTAAAGTGATATTGTCAGAAACTTCATATAATAATTTAAAGAAAAGAATCTTTAGCGTTACGAACACGTATGTTGTTCTACATAATATGAAATTCCAGTCCGATCCTGTCATAAATGCTATGAAATAACAATTAGGTTGACAGAACTAAGGAACTGGTTGGTGTTATGATTCATTACATATGTGACATATTTCCGAATTCTTAACAATATAGAAAATATTACTTTCACGTTGACGATTATTTAGTGCAGCTTAAGGTAAGCTTGGAAAATTATGATTGGTAAGTTTCAATTCGTACTGAGATTTCACCAAATTAATCTGTTTGATTGGATACTGCACTGAGTTTTGCTTAGAACGCAATTTAGTTTACTCCATGCTTACCAGCAAATTGGAAATTAGTTGATATAAGCCCCTATGTTTAAACATTTTAGCGTTTTCAAGCTTTACCTAATTGTAAATGTAATATTTGAATGATAAACTCGGAGTGTATGGTATTTATATTTGTATGGATCTCTGAAGGTGATCTCAAACACTTTCTACCATTTCATATGCGGTTCTCTGGAGAATTAAGTTTTTATATCGAATACATTTATATCGATCGAACCATGTGTGAATGTGCATGGAAGTACTTGTTATTATGTATGTGAGAGTAGGCATATTTTTCCCTTGGTACAAATATTTTTCGTAATGTGCTTTACTGTCCATTTGTCTGTCTATTTGTAACTATTGAACTGTTAGAATCCACTCTACTCATCCTTTACCATCAAACTAGTCTTCACTTTCAATCCTAATTAAGTATTAACATCTGAGTCAGTACTATCACAACTGTCAAATGATATTGATGCCGTCTATGCGTGTGTATGTGTTTGTAATATAGATGCTGATTTTCAAAGATTTTATTGATACAACCTCTGTTTGTTTTCTTTGTATGTGTGTGTGTGCGTGGTTTGCGAAGGATACAAGTAAGGAAGCTAATTTTTTTGGATTGAATATTGAAGTCGTGCATTAGCCAAAGTTGATTTAAATTAAAAATTACACGATCAATCTCTTCTCCACATAAAATATTTGCATATGCAATAACTCCAGTAGAGTAAAGTGCCGTTTCAAAGTGCTTAACACTGTAACCGATCTGTGCTGATAGAACCAGCACCCTTGTGATCACGAATCCAACGCTCAACCACGAGCATCGTGTCTTCTAAAGGAAGCCAGGGGTACGTACAATGCCGATACTAGCGGTAAGACAGGATATGTTATCATATGCAGATAATTAAGTGAAAATACTGTGGAAGTAGAATGTAAGTGTACTTTAAACAACAAAAACTGTGCTCCATGAAGGATATCTACATATAATATGCATATTTATGTCGAAGTATTGCTATGCTAACTCGATTCCAGCTTCACAAAATATTCCCAATTTTCTTTCTAAAATTGAGACTTTTAATATCTTGCTTATTGCTTGGTTGGCGACAATTCAAATTCCACTGAACAAAGGTTTCAAATACATCAATTATATCTGGAATTTGTCTGAAGTGTCTCTATGTATCTCTGATAACAAAATGAGCGATTCCAAGGACAATTTGACGATATTCCGGACGTTAAGAAACTTACCAAACCTATTATGAAAGAAATGAAATGTTTACAATTGTAAAACCATATTGTAAAAACAATTATGTTGTCGTTAGAAGCATTATGAAGGAGATACTGTAAGCTTTTGATATAAGGTAAATGGCCAATATTGAATAATGAGCCGTTTTCTGTTCCGGTTTAATGAAAAAATAAATATTGATAAATTTCATGACTCTTTGTCTCAACGTATTATTTAAAATAAAAATCAAACTCGTATACACTCATTATGTTTATTGATTTCAATTTAATGCAAGAAAAAAGAAGTGGGCTGGTATTGGGAATTCAAGAATGAATGCTTCGTTTAGCAACTTCAAACTCCAAATCAGACACGTGTGCAGTCTTGCTCAACGAAGATATTTCAGAGACTGTGTTTCTAATGAACAACCTTATGATCAAAATATCGTTGTGGAGCAAGGTTGCGCTCTCTATCTTAAAAGTAAAAACTTCACAATTTTACTGTCTATGTATGAATGTTGTTGCTATTGCACTGTTTCTACCTCAGTCTCCAGTGCGCGTAAAAAAATCGAAATGAAAATTTTACCGCATCGTATTCTGATTACTAGTATTGTTCTCTTAAAAATTCAGAGGAAGCAACAAATCAGAGTTTTAAAATAATGTTATTCATTTCTTTCTTTCTTTCTTTATCCTTTCGAAATTTTTTGTTACCTTGCGCGCATGTCTTGCGCCAGAGGGAATTTGGAACAAAACGTTAACAGAGACTGAGAGGCGTCTATAAATTAGCTCTTTGTTGTTTAATGTGCCTGATTGCCAATTTATCATCGAAATGATGTCATAGCTAATTATAAGTAGATGTATACAAATAAACAAAGTATAATAATTTTGTTATAAGACAACCCGACAATATGAAGAAAACTAAGAACATATGGTAGACTCTGCTTGTAATGCATTCTTCGCACATCCATATTGAAACAAAACTAGCTATTATATACATATATATATATATATATATATATATATATATATATATATATATATATATATATATAATAAGATCAAACCCAAGGCACATTAAATTATATTTTATTCAATATTGGGCATGTACTGTACAGTATTATTGTGGTGAACACAACATAAGGAACGTCTTCAAATGTACAATAAAATTTATACTGTGTTCGTCGCATATATATATTACAACGGTCAGTAAAGAAAATGACCAACGACCTCAAGCTCGGCCGTGTAAGTCAATACATATTTTGAACCCACCAATATCTGTATAGTAGTCGATAGCTACACTGGTAGAGCGCCCAACAGTTACGCCGAAAGGCTTGCTTTGAATCTCACCAGTGAACCTTTTTTTAATTTAACCTTTTATAATGCGATAAATATCTTCAGTCTCCATCATTATAAATTTACATGTTAGAAACTAAGTTGCTACATTTTCACAAACAAGTCCAATAATATAAAATATTTTGGGGGAAAATAGAGAATCACCTGGCGAAAAAGTGAATTAATTTATGACAGAGCAAATTTTAAATTGGTTCTCAAATAATGGCATTTCCACAGATCATGGCTAGTAAGTATCTGCGTGTATTCAGAATGTTATGAAATTGAGTAGTCTGTTTCTTTCTTTTGGCACAGCATATCATCAACTGTGATTTCATCGTTTTTATTAGGTACAGTGTATGTTAAATGTAACACTTTGTTTTACTACAAGAGAGAGAGAGAGAGAGAGAGAGAGAGAGAGAGAGAGAGAGAGAGAGAGAGAGAGAGAGAGAGAGATGAGTTCTCTTGTTTGGAAACAATAAACGATTCACGTGTATAGAAATTTCACTTAAATCTTTCAAATTGAATGTAATCGCCCGTGAAGGACAGGTAGGGCATAGGTATGACATTGATTAACTGGATTGTTGGCAGCATCGATGATTATGTTAAGGTTCTAAATATGAATAAATCATTTTCAGTGTTATGCACATTTGTGTGGCGTGATATATAATTTATCTGGAATAAAACACATCATTTATGATATAAATATATATTTTTCTTCTGTATACCACACCCCATAGCCAATGATTTATTTTTTCAGCTAGGGTCAAATTCAATTCAATATCATTTATTGCCGTACGTTCCATAGATAGCAGAGTCGAGTAAATGTGGAGAGGTCACACATGACAAAGTACAATTACATAAACACAAAACATACACACCAACTGGATGACAACGCTCCAAACACGTCAACACATACTCGCACCATATTTAGATATAGAATATGAAATAATTGAATAAATGTGAAACTAAACGCAGAAAATATAAAACATTAACTTGTTAGATTTGAACTAAACGGAGGAGTTACGAAAGCAGTTGCTGAAATAAAATGAAAAGATTTTGAAGCTGATTATAGCAATGACAGTCCGTTTGAATGAACGGTGACCGCCAATTTAGTTTTCTTCGGCTGCGTCATAAGACAAACAATCCAAGTTGTGACGTGGGTAATTTAAATCTGTCAAGTTTGCATTGTGCCTAGGATGTGTTAGTACCAATTTAAACACACAGTACTAATGTGTAATAGCAACACGTCTTGCATCTACATTAGAAGTACATGTAATGTACAGACAAAGATATTGTTTTGAAAGAGTTGTTTGTTAAAAAATTGTTTTAAACGCGCTAATCAACATTAGAAATAATTAGTATTATTCTTAAGATGGAGGAGACAGAACATTGATAAAGATTGTGTGTGTGTGTGTGTGTGTGTGTGTGTGTGTGTGTGTGTGTGTGTGTGCATTACCACAAACCAAGGAAAATTTTTATAAAGAACATCTTGAATGTCCAGGGAACAAGGGAACACACACCACTATTTTCGGTGAAAAAGAGAACTCAGCTCAAGAAAGGCTTCATTAACTATAATATCAGCCAACACTATTTCAAACAAACACAGCTTTTGATTATATGAATGACTTTTTATTTTTGCAACGGACCTTAAAACAGTTTCAAGTTAAGTTGTAAGTGTCTGTTTCGAATTATTTGTAACAAATTTAAACCTTATTTGATGCAGGTTTATGGCAGGAAAATAAGGAAAAATACATATTGCCATTTTAAATTTAGTGAATAGTTTATGCATAGGCAATATAAATCAGAAATATAAGGACATGATTACAAGTCCGCATAGCTTGTTTAATATTTTCTCAGCACACCGTCTCTATGGCAATAAGTAAGTGAACACAAAACTTATGTGAGAAGTTAAATTAAACCCCTTCATGCTTGTAATAAACATCATATGCAAAAACAGTAGAGGGTCAGAAAACGGCCTGTATTAAATATAGTCCTTTTGAGTATCTATTTCGAGACATAATATTCTAAAAGGACACGTGGATTTTCAAAAAAAGAAGACCAATTGTGAAAGGAAGCGGTGGAGTCAGAAGACAAAAAGATGCAACTTAACGGCCTCTTTGAATATTTTAAAAACCCGGATACTTTATTTTAGTTGTGTAGATTAACCTTCCAGGAATCAGAACATTACATAGGGTGGTGGAAAGTAAGAGATGGGAAGAAACCATATAGCTTATGAACTAAATATCAACGCATAAATCAGTATTCTCTAAAGTTGTAGAAGGGGATTTTCTACATTGCAAACTGTTGCACACTACTAGTCACGCACACACGTTCGCACAAAACAAGTAAAATCTTAGTCTCTGCCTTTTCTTTGCTGGAACAAGAGAATGAAGCGGATGAACCTCATACTCGCATCGTCACAGATTCTAAATGGGAGATATACTTATTTTTAAGTAGGCACAATTCAATTTTCTGTTTACAGGCACACACACACAAACGCATATATATATATATTGCCAAGGTGACGGTAAATGTGGCATTGCCACACTGTGGTGATATCACATCTGAAAGTATATTTTCCCATTCAGGAAATACATCTGCAAAGAGTACGATATTTCCATTTTTATCCCAGCACTTCTGCGAAGAGCGGAAATATTGCCTTTACCCACCTCTGTACGTTTGATTGTCTGTCCGCGTTTCCGTCTGATTGTGCTTTTGTCCGTTGGTTCGTCAGTGACAAAGCTTGTCATCACTGCTCCTCCTCCACCGCTTGGAGGATGTTATTTAAGCTTTGTATGGCAGATATGTGGTTGGTAATAATGTTTTACCTTTTTCCTCTCACCCATTTTTGTTGAAATGTTTTGAAAAATTGTCAAAAATGGAAGTATTATGAGAACTCAGCTCGTCAGCGTTCCTCCTTCGACACTGTTTAGAGGATTTTATTGAAACTGTGTAGGCTAGATAAGTGATGGTTTAGATGTGTAATAAGGTTTAATTGTTTTCCTGCAGCCCATTTTGCGGGAAATTTTTTTTTTCTTCAAATCATGGGTATTTTTAAAATTTAGTTTGTCATCGCTTCTCCTCGTACACTGTTTGCAGGATTTAATTGAACTTTGCTGGCTGGGTATGTGGTTAGTTTAGACGTGCACATCAAGTTTAACTTTTTTCCTCTGGCCTATTTTGTGGGGAAATTTGTTTAAAAATTGTAAAGAAAGGGATTTTATAGGAAGTCAATTCATCGCCTCTCTGTAATT
Organism: Margaritifera margaritifera; assembly: GCA_029931535.1. Classification (NCBI taxonomy): domain Eukaryota; kingdom Metazoa; phylum Mollusca; class Bivalvia; order Unionida; family Margaritiferidae; genus Margaritifera; species Margaritifera margaritifera. Next base: position 84,047 of record JAQPZY010001331.1, read on the forward strand.
TTTATATTAAATATATCGACCAAACCGTCTGTGAATGTGTATCAACATACTTGTTCTTATGTACGTGAGAGTGGGTATATTATGTACATTTTTGACAGAATAGAAAGTATTTTTTTCTCGGAATGTAGTCTGCTATTCTTTCCGTTTGTTTATTGGTAACTATTAAAGTATTAGATGTCAACTTACTCATCCTTTATCATCCAACTAATCTACACTTGAAGCTCAAATGATTGGAGTGGGAACTATCGCAACAGTTAAATGTTATTGATGCCACCTAAACGTGTGTGGTTGTGTGTGTGTGTGTGTGTGTGTGTGTGTGTGTGTGTGTGTGATAATATGGATGCTGATGTTTATAAATTAGATTGGTGCAGCCTCTGTGTGTTTGTGTGTTTTGGTGGAGGATAAAAGTAACTATGATGATTTCTTTTATTTTGGGCAGATATCGTTCGAATTGTAATCTGTTTGATGCACCTTGACAGCTCATAAAGTACAGGATATGTTAAAACTTATTTAAGTTGGGTTATTAGTTTGAACTATACATTTTACAATCTTTACATTTAAAGATTAAAAATTGTGTTCTTTGTTATCATTTTTATTTGCATCGGACACAGAGTTCTGTCCATATGGATTGGCATCCAAAAACAGGATTCCCCAGTCTAATAATAGTAACCTCTTGCCTTATGTGGTCAAAATGGTGCAAGGGCTAGGGCCAGGACGTAATTCCATGTACGTCATGATAGGTTAATCACAGGTGTCAGCCAATCACGTCTGGTCCTTATACAGTTAAATCTAACGAATAAACACGTGTAATAATCCCTCCAATGTGCTTGTTTGTAAACTATTGACGTAGAGGCTAAACAATTTACAGGAGTGTGACTTAAAAATTGTGTTGGGTCATAACTGGCTAGACAATCACAATTTGAAAAAAACGTAAATGTATGACTAATCAACGGACAGCAAACGTACTATTCAATTATCTACTATACATAATCTATGCAATCAGTGAAGTGACCCATCCTTACATTTTTCTCAAGGGGATAGTCCTTTACAGACTAAAATTAGAGGCCAGGTGTCTATACTAGCGTGCTTGATCTACCCAGCTAACATTGATCAGGGAGCTGCAATAGCTCAGTTTGTAGAGCATCGGATTGGCAATCCAACGGTAGCCAGTTCGATACAGGCACAGGCCAGCTTGGGACAGCAGACTGTATGTCCTTGGGAAATGCACTTTCCTCCCATTCGCTACGATGTAGCCAATAATGTGTTAAAAGTGCTGCTGAAACCAACGAACTAACAACTCATATAGCCGATCCTTGCATCTAATCTTGTGTTCTAGGGAACCTTGTTGTATTAGGTTATAAAGCTACATTTTTTTACGCTTTTCCTGAAATGCTGAAAATCATTTTTATAATGATTGAACTCAATTTACAGGAGAAATTAGGACCACACAATACTGGACTCATGATTTAGTGTTAAGTTTTATTATACAAATCCAGCTGTAATGCGTCTTTTTCACTCATATACTTTTTCTATGCTAAATTGAATGTTCTAGTATGAATCCATCGCGCATATTAACAACACTGCATATAACTTCAGTTACCAGCGATTTGAGAAATAGGCCAGCTCACGAAGAGTGGGGAGGTCGTGGAGTGCTGGTGGAAGTGGCGGGAATAATTTTGAAGAAAATACTAACTCCTGATACTAAAGTGTTCGACTTTAATTTATGTGACCCGATTCTCTGATACTATGGCACAAACATGTGTGTTAGTTTATTGAAGTAAACATGAGCAGGAAAAACAAGCGGGGTGGGTTTCCACCATCATCATTTTAGTTGATTTACAATAGAGATATATGTAACTAAGTTAGCTCAAATAACTGTATTTATAAAAATGATAAATATGTAGGGAAAATGAAGAAAGAGTTCTTATATGTTGTCGTATATGAACACGCGTCCTGTATATGTAGGTACCCGCTATAACAGGTTTTACCGTATTTAAATTCATTCAATGATCTCGATAGGTTTGGATGAGATACCAAACATCTAGTTACAGCATTGCATCCACCGGCAATGTTTAATCTACTGCATAGTGACTACGTTGTCTACGACTGTTAGGCTCATAGTTTTACATATACGGTATCAGGACAAGAATAGTTTTGGTAGTTTGGAAAAGTTCCAAGGGAAGACGCAAGTGAAATTAGATGAAAATGAGTTGTTACTGGCTTTTACCTCCTTGAAATCCAAATTAAAGATTTTTCTCTCCTTTCACACTTATAGTTTGGGATAAGAATCTGAAGGTCTGTGTTAAGAATGAACCAAGAGGACATTCTGTGGAATGCTGTCTCGCCTGCTTCGACAGTGCATAATCATAAACATACTTTAGCCACTTTACTAAGAAAAGTGAGTCATTGCAACTATACTTTGCATGGGTACTAACAGAAGTGACTATATTTTGTATGTGTACTAACAGAAGTGACAGAGGTTAATGCCTACATCAATTTTCATGAACATACACGCAGAAGTGTATATGAAACTTTGTTACATGTGAATACAAAAAAGTAAGGAAAATATTAAATGGAGCATGAAAAATACATGTCACTTTTACCTACATGTACCGTCTGTCTGTGGTGTTTTGAAGTCTGAAATCAGCCATCACATTTTATGACTGTATACACAAAAGTGTCTGTGATCACAATGACATGCTTTTATCGATCGTTAAAAGTACCCTCCGAGAAGAGAGTACCGTTAAGTGATACCTGGATAGGACTGGCCAGCAGTCATTTGAAATTTCACGTCGGCAGTAGTATGGAGTCTATGTATCTATGAATCTATGTGTTTGTGGCGTACCTTGCCTAAATAATTATGATCGCTGGATAAATCTAACTCTCATTTGCTCGGCTAACATTCAAAATAACTTACACAAATCGGCTTTTGAGTGGACCTCTATCTCTGGTCACTATAACGTATTCGATGTATCTGCGCAGGCAATAATGGTAAAATCCATGTCTGACTTGAGAAGTATGTCTAAAGAGCAGGTAAGATCACATAATTTTAAATAAATTATTATTTATTCTTTTGTTATGCACGATTGTATCAATGACCCTCATACTTTAGCTACACATGCAGTGTGAGCGGAAAAAGGGAACATAACATCGATAAAATAGATCTTTTTTAGGGTACATTGTTCTCTTTACATCTCGATGGCCGAGTACACTACTCTTTTATTATAGTCAATGAAATATTTAAATTCATTCAATGATCTCGATAGGTTTGGAAGACACACCAAACATCTAGTCAATAAAGCTATATAGACAACCTGTTCTTTTTATATTGTGTATGTATGTGAGCTGAGAAAGACAGTCCGATAAAGAAGTACTCTTTAGCTTCAAAAGATAAAAACGGTACCAAAAATTCCCTATTGAATACATTAAATATAATAAAGAGGACGCTCTGGCGTATCTTATGAATGTTCCGGTAATAAACAGTACATTCTTCTCAATAAATCAAGTCAGAATAAACTGGGTCACAAATGTAGTGGGACTACATAATATCAGTCATCAACATTCATGGCCAATGCACTTATAATGTATGCTAGTAATTATTGCCTCCGCGCTGAGTGGCGAGGAACTAAATAACACAGCTATATTTATTTTGTTTAGTTCGTTTCGCCAGGGAAGATATTAGCATATAATACACTTTGTAAACAATACGGTCAGATTGCGGTTGAAATATGTCGAACATGTAAAAATCTTACTGTGTCAACAAGGCGCAATGCTCCCAGAATTTGTTTTACCACTGTACTTAAACTTTTCTAAAGTATTGTTTAGTTTTTCTTAACATAAGTACATGCTGCACACAAGTGAGCACCTATCATTTTATTTCTGCATCCATAGTCAACGGTTCACATCCTATGACACAGCAAGACCTAGCATATGCATTTAGCATCGCAGATAGTTTATTCAGCAATTACACAGCAAGCGTCACTTCTGAGCTCAGATAGCTCTTTGAGGAATTACACAGCAAGCGTCACTTCGCAGAGAATATAGCTCTTTTAGGATTTACATATCAAGCTCCACTTCACAGTGCCGATAGCTCTTTGAGGAATTACACAGCAAGCGTCACTTCGCAGAGAATATAACTCTTTTAGGAATTACATATCAAGCTCCACTTCACAGTGCCGATAGCTCTTTCAGAAATTACACAGCAAGCGTCACTTCGCAGAGAATATAGCTCTTTTAGGAATTACATATCAGGCTCCACTTCACAGTGCCGATAGCTCTTTCAGAAATTACATAGCAAGCGTCAATGTTAAGAACTGACTTCGGTAAAATGCCAATGGCAGAATGCAAACAGAAAAAGTCCTTTGTTTCGTTATATTTTCAAGTCTACGTTCGTTTAAATGTGATACTTCGGCATATGTCCATACCGAACGGAAAAGATATATCTCTTGAGATAGGAGCAAGTTGACTTGCACTTAGTCTTAATTGTTTGCAATACAGATTCTTAATTATTTAAAATGCAGCTTATATAAAAACTCAGAAACCGTCCGCATATGTGCAACTACGGCGGGAAATCCGTATAACGCGGAACAATCCATGTATGTGGTTCGTCTGGGCTTTAACTCAGGTATGTCCAGGTTGAAAATGGACAGTAAATTAGGCAACACAACCAACAACAAAACATAAATAAATAAATAAAATAACGAAAAGAAGAGTTATCATATTTTTTCTGTGGCAAGAGTGGTATCTTATCGATGTCAACCCATGCCTTTTGAATGTTTATCGAATAGATTCGGATGTTATCATTGTTTCAGAACATGCATGTTCGCTAACAATCTCGTCACACTTCCGATGCTCATGAGACCGCAGTTAAATATCAACCGTCATGTCTGAACAAAGTTCCAACAGGTCGAGCTAATACCTATTGTACAACGCGCCAATTAAAAGCTGCCAACCAATCACTCCAGTTCAGAGGAGTTTCCAACTTTCCAACTAGAAATTATGGAAATGGCGTCACTGTTGTGCGAATGACGTCCCTGGCTAATCAATCGGGAGACATAGATTTTACTAGTTATCGGTCTATGATATTAGCTTGGCAATTAGGGCCGGTACCAAATAAAGATTGTGAATATTTTTCAGAAACAAGAAAATAATGTCAAGCTAAATATAATTGGTTTCCGCCCAACCGGCTTCTTCTGTATAAATATAGTCACCTGATCCTGATCACGTTCGTACTTTTTGTAACAGATGCTATTGCTTTTGCACTCTTAGCTTGTTTAGTAAAGTGTATTTAAAGTACATTATTTGTCTATGTGATAAAATTACACTAATTGCGCCAATCATGTAGAGTTGCATTGTAGTCCCTAAAAATATCTAATTAATATATTTTCTCTGATTTGTCTTGGAGATTTTGCAGAGCAGTGAAGAATGTCACTTGCATTCAATAGAAACAGGATTAAAGCCTGAACAGAAAATACATTTTTTATTGAGTTCAGCTTCTTGACTTTTGTGGAGGTTTACAAAGCAAAATGGTGTGATTTGGCCGATTCTGGAATGATCACTTGTCCTAAAAACTCCAGTCATTTCATTCACATGCAACTGTTTCTAGAAAATGCAACGTAATCTATGCTGACTTTTTATATGTTGTGCCCACTTTATGTCCTAACGCAAGTAAGATAGTCTTGGTGCATCTGAGCATATAATAATACACTGGATTTCATCATAAATATAGAGAAATTAAGGAAATACATAAGGACTTCTATTAGTGTGGTGACGTCTATGTCAAAAGAAATATTCTCGAAAAAGAGTTTTATCTCGTTGCGGCACAAGACTTTCATCTCGGTCTTTGGTCCTATTCTTGCAAGTCAAGGCATAGTATGAACTTGGGATCTGATTAAATATGTTTTGGTTTGATGTTTTACGGAACAGCAGCACAAGTAGGCTATTTAGTGTCGAGGCGGGCTGATCCGGGCTGATCCTACGGTATGACAGGAACCCGTATCCTCTCGTCGCAAGTCCGGCACGCTGACCACTGAGTTACCGAGGCTGCTGCCTACATTAGTTACATATCACGTCATGCAGGATAGCGCATCAGGCCTATTCTACATCATTGGGGGGGGGGGGGGGGCAGCGGGCGGTGATTAAACATGTGTGTGTTATCCGCATTTGAAGAGTTCAAACAATATTTTCCACTGAAAGAGGTATACAATGATTTAGATTGGTCTAAGGGTCTGACCAAAGCGCTGTTAAAGAAAACAAAAATGGCATGCCAAGAATGAAATTTTGATGGAGTGAAATAATCTACAGTAAAAATATACAAGGTATTTGTAAATACAAACATATCCTTCTTACTCAAAACAATCTATTAACGAAAAATGATATTAATTCATAAATGTAAGGCATGTAATATGAGTTAGATCAAGGATTTTCATTTGATAAACGGTATTACCAATGTTTTTTTTTTTGTTTTTGTTTTTTTTTTCATCTAGGTAAAAACAGGGAGCAAAACATTTTGTCAAAGCACAATGTTTCAAGCATCTCTTTTACATATAATATATTTTAATATAACATAACATAATATAATATAATATATGCAAAAGAAAGGTGGAAGTATTAACTTTTTTTTTTTTTTTTTTTTTTTTTTACATTACATGAATACAAGCTACGAAATCCCAGAACGGGCCTCATGTTACGAAAAACTTCCTCGAAGTAGTCTGTAATGATTTGCAAATTTTACACTATCAATCAGATTTATGTCCATTAATTGTATCTATTTAACCCGAAAATCATTTCAATCGATGCACACAAAAAGTTAGTAAAAGTACGGAAATGACTGGGGACTGAATAGGTCAAAAGTGCTTTGTTATAGTTGTTCCATAATACATAACAATACGCTTCTCTTTCACCTCCTGCAAAAAGTAAGTGAATTGTTGCATGAAATGTTGAGTTTCATTTTCCAACTTCAAATTAAATGCTAAGATTAACCACTGGAATTAAACTTTGAAGTGTTGAGTATATATGAAATTGCCTGACAATTATGTTATCGATTTCATATCTATGTAACCTATGTACTTAAAAATTGGCCGCAGTGGTATTCTCACACACCGGTGAATAACACATTACAATCTCATATAGGTGTAGGCGGGGCATGCCAGTGTTTTGTTACAGAAGCTTCAGCTGGCTATAAAACTGTCCATTGCAGACCAGTACATAATTAAAATTATTTCATGTGTATATTTGGGACACAGCAATAAGGGCTTTTGTACGGGCACGCATATTAACGAGATCATGTGATGTCAATCTAGGTTACATTCAGTAATGTCAAAATCTACTATAGCATGATTCGTTGTGGATTTAAAATTCAAAGGATCTGCATCGATGGAGGTTTGGCAATAGCTTTCAAGAAACGTGTAAGGGGAGGGAACTTGCTATTATACCAAACTGTCTGGCCTGGGCCATGCCACTGAGTCTGAAAATGTATCTATGATCATTACAGTGCAAAAAGTTGGTAAATATGTTCTCCTCTTGACGGCAGTAAGCAGCCATAAGAAAGTAAAACAACACTTGCTCGACAATTACAAGGATCGTAAATCATTCAGTATACAATAGTCCGATAAATCAGACTCCCCCTCCCCCAAAATGTGCTGATACTGATGAACGGTTTTGTGGCCTGATCTCACCTATTCATTAAATCGCACAATTGATGTAGACAGATGTGTCCGCGACACATCGATGTACATTTTAGAGACATGTCAGTATGTTTCGTGGCTCTTCAGTTGTAGTCGGCTGGAGGGTACTTTTGGCAATATGTACAGATAATTTCCAGATCAAATCCTATGTTTGACAACTTGTAAATCCACGTGGAATAACACAACCCTACCTCCTGTGTCAATTTCTAACTTCGTGGCTACATACTGCTGTTCCATTAAATACAGCAATGAATCTTCCGCTCATTCGTTCATTTGAAAGTTTCGGTTGCTTTGGTCATGTGACTCGACTTGAGCGTCTGTGGATTTGGTCATGTGATTATCATGTGGTGCAAGAAAAGCGCCAAATTGCACAATGGCCTAGTTGGGTGAAGTATTCTGAGCAATTTGAGCTACAAGGTGAAATTACAGGTTGAGTAACGAGACCTAATATGAGATATTTTAATGTAAACAAATTATGAACGCCTTTCCAATTTTTTTTTTCAAGTACCACACAATTCATGAAAATTTTTGTTAGTCTTGTATTAGTCTGCACAGCAAGGTTCAATCAAAGTATTTTTGATTTCACTTTTTTAAATTATACAAATATTAGAATATGCAACATTATTCAATTATGTACTTGCATATAAACATTAAATTATGTTATAGACGTGTTTACATTTAGTACTGTAACAACACATTAACAATACATAAAGATGAGCATATACGATTTTCTGTTTAATCAGGTTATCAATAGGCAAAATAAAAATTATGTGTTTCGGTGTTTCAGTCGGCCGACCGTCCCTGTTTCTCATTGCCGACCCTAGCACTTTTTTCCCCCATGGTAAAAAAATTTTAAAAAAATCACAATGTAGAAAGATGGCAACTTGTATGATGGCCTCGTGGGTGGAAAACGTGAGTATTTTCACCCACTCGATGAAATATATCCGTTATTTACTCGTTTCAAGCAAATATTCTTTTTATTTTATTCTCAAGAGTTTCGTCTAGCAATTTTTATAACACACTGAAGTAGATGATTTCTTGCTGCATCCCGCGCGATAATGTCAGCGGTTTATCTTTTATGTTCTGCTCTGTTTTGTGTATATTTGCACATAAAATATCAGTAGTTACATAATGATCCTTCCCAATTTCCCAATTCAAGGTAAAAAAGCAGATTAAAAGAAAATGAAAAACAAAATTGTTTATCGCGGGACTTGAATCCGGTTCGCCAGGATGCGAGGCAACTATTTTTACCTTTACAACACGCAAGCGTCTTATAAAAAAAGTTGAAATTTCTTACTCCTAATGTCACCAATCTTTACTGACGGCAAGTGAAAAAATATCATATTTTTTTTACTGCAGTGAAATATCACAATTATTTCACTCGGAAAACACAGTATTTCACAGCGTAGCATAAAATAAATAGAAGATATTTTCCTTTCGTACGTCAATACGGGATATATTTTCATCGTGTGCTTAGAAAAACGTGATATTTTAACGAGTGGCGAAGCTACGATTTAAAATACATCGTTGTTGGTACCACTATATGAAATATATCCGGTTTTTACGCAGGAAAAGAAAATTTTCTATTTATTATATACCAAACTAGCTCCAGAATTGAAACTTAGAAGAGCAAACATTCTTCAAGCACCCCCCCCCCCCCATTTCGTAAATGCACTCCACCTTTGATCATATAAATATCAGTGACATAAGAGAGTGGTTAAATTTGGATGACCTAGTCTGTCGCAGTAAATTACATTTTTGATATTTTGTAAGCTATTTGATCATATCTGACCACAAAGCAAGTCCGATTTAGCAATGCATCACAGCGGGTTTATCACAGTTGTCACTGAATAAGGGGAAATAACTTCATAGAGACGCGAACGGCGTCGAGTCAAATTTCTTCAGCAAAAATTAATTTCCATGTCTGAAATGTGATACAGTTTCTATGTTTCTATTTTTTTTGTTCCAGCTCACAAAGTGATCTCTTTTGTTTCTGCAGGTATAACCTATGCTGGCTCGCACAATAAAGAGTCGCATGGCATTATGGGAAATCTTATATTTTTACAATTGAAAATATAAGGATATATTTTTCACATGTGAAAATATAGGAGTGAAAAAAAATATGAAAATTATTTGGCCAATAAGTTTCTATATTTTACACTTAAGTGTATAATAAAGTGTGTAATAAAATGTATTACATAAATGTAAGCAGACAAATTAATAACTTGCCACACAGTTTGTCGAAGATGTTAAGACATTTGTGGTCATACTGATTTCTAGTATTGTGTTTATTACATACTAACAAAGGCTTAATAACAATATTCTCTTGAACAAAAGAAATCAGCTATTATATTTGGTATGGGGGTAGTGTGATCATGGAGTAATGGTAGATACCAGAGAAAACTTTTACACAAGAAACCCTAAGTAATTTTGGTTCCAACAATAGTTTTTCTTCATTCAAATCTTCATTTATCTTAAACATTACTTACTTTTCATTTTTAATTAAGTACTTTCGCTTACAAACACTGGATATAGAAGACTGTCATAAAATATAACTGTTTATAGTATGAACAGTTGTGAGGCCTAACTACTATTAAATGTAAAGGCGGTTACAGCTGCGGGTTGCTTTGAAGTAAAGTGTCGGACGAATATTGTAATGGAAGGGGGTTTGATACCCATCCAGGCCTGCCTAGGTCAGTTGTCTCAGTGCATATGGTCAAGGCACTTTACTCTTGTAGCCTTTGCACAATATAAACTACATGTGCCTTAAAGCACCCAAAAAATAATTTTTTAAAAGATATAATTTCCTTACAGTTTACCTTAATATTTCTTTTCATAAATGTCACCTACAGTTATTCTACAACTGACTAGAAGCCAAGCCAGAAGATGTTTTATTTACAGTGCTCTTCAAGGTCACTCATCATCATTGCTTTGTAAGTAATATTTACATTTAAGATACAGACAAATACACAAATAAATAGATAAAACTTGCAAAGCAAAAAATAATAAAACAAACAAACAAACAAAACACAGTATATGAAGGAAAGGGATTGCAATCGAATTTAACGTTTTTACAGATACAAAAGAAGAAAATGTGGATGCTAGTCTGGACAGCCCAGAGGCGATCATGAAGGAGTAATGGTTAAATACTATGCAGAGAGAATTGTTGCGGTCGCAGCTCTGTCTGTTTGCTTTTTATGAGACTCACAGCATTTCTCAATGTGATTATTATATTTTAATATTAAAGTTCATGTGAAAAGAAAACAACGTGTAACATACTAGCATACTATGTAACATCTGGCACTATGTCTGTACTTTATTTACAATAAATAAATAAAAGATTCTCTAGGTCTCCTTGCAATAAAATTTTCTTCCCTAAAAAAATGTTTTTCACTGTTTGTATTCCAAAGTAGAGAATATAGCCCTCGTAGCTTAAACCAGACTTGTATCAAAATAATAATGCAAGAAACAAACAACTAATATAAATCATATATAATTGCATTTATTCATGTAACTCATAGTGCGTTGGATGAATTACTTCTAGTCAAACACAATAAGTCTAACAAGTGTAATTATTCAACAACAGCCGGACTCGACTTTAGACCAGAGTGACTCATTTCCTTTTCTTCTTCTTATTGCTACAGCAACAGCAAAGGTGGGAAAGGATTTGAGGACTTTGCTCGCACTTGTTAGTGGGGGACACACATACAATTGCCAGAAATCCAGACTGGTCCCACGTTCTTTCTACACCTGAATGTGTCAATACAAAGTATAGGTCTCAACAGCATATATATATATATATATATATATATATATATATATATATATATATATATATATATATATATATATATATATATATATATATTTATGGAGAGAGAGAGAGAGAGTCTTTATGCCTCTTTTTCTCTTTATACATTACATCTTAATGAAACATTATTTAGCTGAAATAATATTTTAAAAAATAATTATAAATTTATTGGGGATATTATTTAGAGGTACACTCATCTCATAGAACTGTTTACATGCTATACAGCTTTTGTTTTATATAGACATGACATACTGATACAAACAACAACTATGAATGTTAATGTTAGTCAGACACAAGCGTCAAAGGGTACATGAATAGAAGGACAGATACAGGGGTACCACGATAATTGGATTCAAGTGTTATCTTGTTTGGAACAAGTAGGGAAAACCAAAGTCATTATAGCAAGTGCAAACTCCACTAACAATCACCATCACCACAACCACCACCACCACCACTTCCAAGCAATGCGAAATTTATTCCAGCAAGATACAAGTTTCACTCTCTTTATTTTATCTACATATTTTACCTTCATTAAGTAGCCACCTCTCTTATCCAGCCACAATTTGCCCATCCTGTTGGCTGCTTAAAGAGGCTGCACTGTACACAGCACAGTGTACAGTTTCTTGTGAAGAAGTAAAAATTCAGAAACAGCAGGAGATAGGCCTGTCTTTGAGCATGGGTTTGTTGTCGGATAAATATGTTACATGTGTACCCAAAAATTAGGTAATAAGATAAATATAAGGTGAAAGAAAATTGATTGTATCTGTTTCTTTTACAACATAACACTAGTACTAATTATTTATCTTTCAAACCTAATATATACCTACACATGGAGAAGTGCAAAGAGAAGTAGTAAGACGTACATGGATGGCTGCCACAACATGTCACGGCCTGGGGCGAGAATTTTAGGAAGATAGTGGTCTATTGCTAAAGTATGAGTACTCGCAATTACATTTTTTTGTATGTGGCTAATGGAGGACTTGGCAGAGAAGGCATACAAGGGCAAACAGCCAGCTTCTGATAATCGTTTAGTTGGGATGTTCCACAGCATGACGGATGCGGTTTCAGTTTACAGAATTATGGCAGATTTTGTGCAATCAGAGGGTTTCATACGTGTTCTTATGGACATGGTTACCGTTGGAATAGGAATGCAGGTCGATGATGTATATGGTGTGGTACATGGGGGGGGGGGGGTAGAATATTCAGTTCTGTTCTACTGGCAGGAAGTTGGAAGATGTGCTCGTGATGAGCGGAATGGACTTGGAGTATGCTATACCATTCCTACGTCCCTTAGCAACTATTCAGATGACTACATGAAGAAACTTTGCAACACCTTTGACTGTCTGAGAAGTTTGGTGCTGAAACATTTTCTTCTCTCTAATATGGATCGATCATTCTTATCATCGACTGAAAAGTGTGGTCAAGAGGATTGTTTTTACTGTGCATGTAAAGCTGGCATGTGTCAACTGTATGTGCAGATGTGGATGTGCAGGAAAAATTGGGAATGTGATTGACAGATTGTAGATTTATGCATGCAACACACCCAGAAACAGACAGATTAGGATGTGTGCTATTTGGAATTCAATGAGATATTAGGACATTCAAGGCTCTCTACGTGAAATAGCTGCTAACAACAGATGATAAAAGTAAATTGGGTTAAAATTATCAGCACGTTCTATGCTATATAATTTGATCTAACCTATATCTTATCATTGGATGTAGACTGGATGGAATTAGTTGATATATCAGCACATTCTAGGTTATAATCTCCATGTAGACTACTTCCAGTGTAGACTACTTCCAGTATATGATAAATACAGTGATATTCGTTGGCATACCGTCACATTCTAGGCTTCCTATGAACTGTTGACTACCAGTGCAGTGCATGTATTTCATTGGCAAATCATTTTCTTTTAGGATCATATAGATATTATGAGAAGACTTAAGGTGTTTTTAAACGCTAATATATATATATATATATATATATATATATATATATATATATATATATATATATATATATACATATACTAATGCAATTTGGTCTGAACATTATCTGATAAACATATAACATGTGACTGGGATTTAGACATTTATACTGAAACTGTAAGTTAATGTGTGTAAATAGAGTGGAATAAATCAACTATAAGCTGAAGTCTTTTGGACATTTTTTTTTAGAGACTTCTGAACCCTTTTCCTAAATTTTCCGACATGATTAAATATAGACAGTATATCAATATCAGGGAATGCTGAGTGACACCTTCCTGAGATAAACAGCATTTATTGTCAAAGGGGATTTTCACGAGGTTCTCAACATCGGCATTCCTCCTATTATCACCTCTTTTCCGCTTGAAATGTTGACACTGAAGTATCTGCTGATCAAAACACACTGAAGGTTTGTTTTTATCTCCACCATTTGGCTGTCTCTGGCTATGGTGTCTTCAGTCAGATTTCAGCCGGCACACTTGACAGTATCCTTGTTTTCTCTGTTTAAAACTTCCATTTGGAGGTCCATTTCAAGATTGCATCCAGCTTCTTCTGCATTAATCACTGTTCTATTCCAACCCAGTCTGTGAGCCTGACAAGAGAATACTCCACCATTTACTGCACTTTAAAAAATGCAAGCCACAGACAGAGTACCTGGGGTGGTGCTGGTCGTCAAACTCTACCATATCATGTGTCCAGTGGGTAATGATTCTATCTCCGTCTCTTTCCCTGATAGCATCATAACGGCCATTTTGTCGTAGACCTCTCCACAAACGAGTCTTTGAGTACTCAATATGTGGTCCATCTATGACTCGTAGTGTTTGGTACTCTGTGTTTATATAACCTCAAATGGTCCAGAGCATAATCACTCACGATCAGGGACAACACTGTCGCCTAATCCCCAACAACTGATATGAAACCATCTTTCTTTTGGAAACTGGTTGTTTTCACAACATACAAAATTCATCGGCCGGAGCAGCTGGGATTGGCATTACAGTCGTGTAGCTCTGGGGGATGGAATCCTATAGTTGCCACTTTGATTGAGATCGATTAATAATAAAGCCGTAACTGTCCAATATCTCTAAATGGTCATTCTCTATCATTGCTCTTGGATTGGCTATAACATAGACCTCGATAGCAAAGTGATGGAAATGTGTTACATAGTTGAAGCAGGAGCTAGATTTTATGATAACTCTGTGGAGCCGGTATCTAGTCCTAATATAATAGAAGGTACCGATATCACTTGCACTCCGTTGTCTGTCCAACAGCTTAAATGTATCCAGCAAAATAAAGATATTAGGTCTGAATTATATGTACTTATTTGTTACAACTAGTTTTTGATAGTATAGTGTGGTGGTTAAATCAGTTTTGTTTACTATCATGTAAAAAGTAAGATTCGTACTTTGAATATAGTACAAATTGTGATCTTTACAAATTTGATCACTTAGTGAAATTGCATATTAGCTTATTACCATTTGCATTTCCATCAACCAAATTTGTAGATTTGTGTTTGTAAAAGACATATGTCACTATTGCAAATCCCAAAAGATAAAAGGATACTGTTAAACAATCTGAAGGTTTTTTATAATGGCTTAAAAATCTGATCAGGTCATATACATATGCATATAAATGTATGCCAACTTTCATTTTCATGTGTCTTGGGTAATAATGCCAGCAAGGTTTACAGGACAAATGGACAGGTCCGAATCAGCTAACAATGATCACCGTGGAATAATTAACTCACACAATAAAATCCCTATATGAAACATTTATTTTATATATTGATTGATTTAATACCAAATAATACTTTTTTCCCAAATATATACATGTATCTTGATTTATTTTTAAAGCTTTCTTGTAGAAAAATAAGGAAAAATGTCGGTAAATAAACATAAAAGCACAATCTATTTCAATAATATGGGGTGTTTATAGCATATTTAAAAAACAAACGTCAATAATAAAACAAACATGTCAAGTTAGGCTTTCAGTTCTTTATGTCTTTATACAGGAATTACCTGCTAATGTTATCAATGAAAGTCTGGAAACGTCCACAGTTCTCTTCAATTTATGTTTAAGGTTTCTATTCCTACCTCTAATAGTATGCTACGCTCGTGCCACTCCTGTATTGCAGGAACAAGCCCTTGCAATCGGTCCCACTTGGATTCCCCATTGATTATTGCAGTCTGGGCAGTATTCGCCCTTTCACAGCTGAGGGCATCTCCATAAAGAATGCAGGATATTGGGTCTGAGTCCAAACTTCCTGGGACATATTGATGATATTCTACCATGACATCAACCATGTCTGCGATTTTTGGCTCATCCTTTGCCAAGAGGCCCAAGGGAATCTGCCAAAAAAGGAAAAGAAAAGAAAATGGTGACATTTTATTAAAGTGTTAATACAGATTCATTTATAGATAACATACCAGTGTCCTTTGCCTAAAATGGCTTCTTCAGACTGATTTGTATTTTAATATACAATCAATTACAAAATAGGAAGTGGCAACAATTTACTATCCTCTAACAACACTTGTATACCTTCTCTATAAGACCTTTTGAGAAGAGGAGATGCCAAATCAAACAACTGGAAGACATCTTCTCTTCTTCGGGAGTTGCAAATCAAACCCACCATATGTTCCAAAAATGAAAAGGAAGCTTTTTTTCGAAATTACATACATAATTGCAAGATCATGTTTGGCTTGTTGTGCCGTCATTAGTCTCAAACGTAAGAAATCAGATGTATCAACTAAAATCAATTATATTTTATTCCATACTAAAAAGCAATAACAACACTTTGATATGCTTTCAAGCAAATAAGATAGCTTGTTTGATGTGCCAAAAAGTGGAAAAGTTTAATAAGTTGGTGGTGAACATTTATTACTGTACTTACAAGTTTGATCTTCTGTCCAAGTTCTTTGGAATATTGATGCGGAATGTGGACCTGCATTGTACCCAAGAGGCATCTGAATGGGTCCTTCACCAGAATTATTTGCACTAATACGGTGTACTCATATCTAGAATAAGAGAAACATTTGTTTTTAATTTTAAAAAAGTGCAATATGGAAGTTTGAAGTACCAATACTCCTTAACTCTTCACTATTAACATAACATATTTCATTAAAGTAAGATAACAAGAGTGTAACTATTAAAACCTTTCTTTTTCTCTGGTAAAATTCCATATCCATATCCAGCAATATTTTCTCATTAAATCAAACTGGAATTACTAACATTTTACATTTCTTAGGATTTATTATTATATATAATTATCATATGTACACATAAAGGAAAATGATACCAAACTGCATACGTTTATTTTCAAATGTTTTGTTCAAAATATGCATACACTGCTCTCCCACATAAAATTACGCATGTAAAATATAACTTCAACCAAGCAAGTTTACACCATATTGTTACGACTCTATGTCTTAAAAATATGTAACAGAAAGAAAGTGAAACAAACAATGTAAGTAATATCAACAAGCAATTAATTTCCCTATAATACAAAGTTAAATTCAAGAGATATTTACAATATTGTGAATCAAATTTCAAAAAGTCCTAAATGTCCTAATCACAAGTCGAAAAATATAGAATGTTCTGAATGGATTCCAATAGTCTTGAATGTTCTGATATGGCACAATGATACAATCCAGAATGTTTTTACATGAGGTCACAAAAGTCCAAAGTAATGTATTAATTCAAAAGTCAATAAGCACGTTAGTAATTCCAACGAAATATATATTAAATAAATAATTCCTCTCAAATTATATCTGATTTCAACGGCACTATGTATAATCTGATCTAAAAGAGGAATTAATTATTTGTTTACCAAATCCCTATTATCTTTTGATCTATATCAACAGGATGTGAACCAATCAAATCAGAAAACACCAGTCTAAGTTCTAACTGTCAGCATGACTGGCCTTGAACTCAAATTTTAGTAAACATTCTGTTTACTCGTGACCAGAATTTAGACGATATTTAAACACACATTCTAGATTAAAAATACATAACAAGATACATAAAAGACACAAATACCCTTTTAATCATTATTTTTTACTGGAACTAACTGATTGAGTATATACTGTTTCACTCGCCTAACTCGCAATGGCGAGCGTTCCAATCACTCACCCTATCAGGCAAGTGCTAATTCAGGGCTGACCAGTGTTTCTCTTTAGTCAAGAGGATGTTCTGTAAAGATTATTGCCCACTTTGTTCATTGAAAGTCCATATTTTATGTCATATGTTTGTTTTCATTCTTTTTTCATCAAGTTTATACAAGTGCGTCGCTCTCAATCTTTAATTCTGATCAACGCTTTTTTAGATGGAGAGCACACTGGTCTCAGTTTACAAGTACTTAGATCTGAGACATAATACATTTTTTATTTAACTGCTGTTAGAGGAATTACATAATAAGCTCCCTAAAAAAGAACAAAAAAAAAAACAAAAAAAACAAAAAAAAAAACTATCACTGGATTAAATTTAGACCATTAATATCATTAACTGTTATATTTATATAATAGCTGGTTGATTAAGAGTTTATTCTGTGCAGAGTAAATTTTGAATTTTGTAATACTTACCTGACTCTACGGACGTTGTTATATATATATATATATATATATATATATATATATATATATATATATATATATATATATATATTTCATCCTCTGCTATGTATGTACGAATATATTTGTATGTATCTATATATTTAATCAGCTAATTAACTTATATAAATTACTTAGCAAGGCGAAGTCAAGTCACATTTCTGCTTTTCGGAATGAGGCTGGTTGCACGGGAAGTTTGTTTTGCCTTCTACTTCGGATTAACCTTTACAGCTGGCAAGAACTTGACAAAAGGTAAACTTGTTAAATGTATAATATTTATATGACTATGCTATTTGGTCAAACATTGCTATTAGATATGGTCATAGCAATGTCAATTGTTGTATGAGACTGAAATTTGGTAGACCAACCTTGGGTATATGTACCTTTTTCAAATTATAATTAATATTTACATGTATTATTCTGGTGTAAGTTTAGATCAGATGTCATCAAATATGTAAACTAATGTGGTTTAACATACTGCTAACAACTTCTTCCACTAATTTTATTAAGTGACAGTTTTGATATTACATAAAACAAAAAATTCCAAATTACCATTAAGGACACCACTAGTTTGCAGATTGAAATGAAAACCAGCTGAAAGTATCGTATCTTAATTTACATGTCACATATCTACATTGCATGACTAAATTTGACCATGTGAGACATATACATTTTATGCCATGGTAATCCAGTCTTAAAGGTTTCTAACAGTATATAGATATACAATTTGTTCTAAATGATTGTCCACAGAAATACATTTGACTAAAGCGCTTCATCCTTAAGGTGATAATAATGGCATATGTTAGTTGGGTGGCCGATACTCAAAAGCTACTCATGTTATATGTGAGAGAGTTTTATAACGAATGAGGATTGCTTAATAATGGTATATCATAATAGTTCATAAAAACATAAATAATATATTAGTGTTTAGTACCATTTTCATGTAGAATAAATATATGTATCAGCCCCTAAATTTCAGTAGGAGCATGGTCATGAAGAAAGTATTAGATAGTACCAATTGACCTTATTTCTGAAAATGTGTTTAAAGCTGGATTAACGAATAGCTGACGGTTATCTTTAAATATATTAGGGAAAAAATACTTTTTGATATAAATTTTCACTGACCGTTTAGGTGTTTATTGTATGACAAATAGTAGAGTGAAAAGTATATTCTTGTGATAATATATCTGTAAAAAATTAAATGTATTATATAGGAAAAAAAATTGGCAGTTTTAATCTACGCTATGTTCATGTCCCCCACCCCCACAAAAAAAATGTAACCTCAAAATGTATACAGGTAGTAACGAAAATATGCGGAAATTATGTAAACGTCCACTTTATCACAACTCTCATTTTATTCAAACCTTTCACAGACATTTCAATGCTTTATTATTTTCATCACAAGGCAGTTCTGTTCAAAGAACTATATGGCATTTATAAGTTGTTGTGGGTACCTTGTATGCATGACTGGCAACTATTTTTCGTTTTTTGCTCTGTTGAGGGGGTGGTGGAAGGGGTTGCAACTAGTACCTTCTGTCCGACATATCTGTCACTCTTAGCTGATGACTTCAAGTCCTGAATAGCCTGACACCGACATGAAGTACCTCTAACTCTGACAAATCTTTTGCTGATTGTGTATGCGACCGAGCACCGGTTTCGACTAACGTGGTGCCTTTTACTAGAATAACCCTTAAAACCACTAGCACTCGAGCACGCAACAACACGACATTGCGGACGCACAGAGAACGCAGCGGAAATATGGTGACTGGTCCCTACCTAAATTTTAAACTGATACACATCAATTGCATGATACAAAATGTTTTTATCCACGGTGTCATCGTTGCAAGACGCGGGCGATAATCCGCTACGCTTCTTTATAACATGTAGCTGCCTGTGCTGAGATTTTATCGTTTTCCATGAGTATGCATAAACAAAATACGTCATCAACAACACAATGTAAGAATCTCCTACACATCAATAAAAAAGTTACTGTAATTGGGAGAGAAACTTTGATTGGCTCATTCAAACAGCGTGAAAGGTCATGTTGTGGTCACAATTTACTCGCGTTCGCAGTGATTGATTAAGCATATTTATGCATATTCATGAAAAATACGGCTTACGTTCAGAAACATTGTTAAATCTCAAAATCTGAGGTTCCGCCGGATTTACAAACACAAACAAGACTTTCATGACACTTGTTCGTTGATTATCACAGGACGACGAGAAAGAAGTTACAAAATCAGGGAACTTAGGAAAATTAAA
Organism: Margaritifera margaritifera; assembly: GCA_029931535.1. NCBI lineage: Eukaryota > Metazoa > Mollusca > Bivalvia > Unionida > Margaritiferidae > Margaritifera > Margaritifera margaritifera. Next base: position 104,392 of record JAQPZY010001331.1, read on the forward strand.
TCTGATGCACTAAGAACAATAAATATTCGTAACAAAGCACAATAAATTGTTCATTTCAATAGACGCTCAGCCTCTGCACCAAACGTATTCTAGAGACAATTTTAGTGATTTAAAGCACAAATTTCCTGAAGCGCTTGGCAAAATGAACTTAAGTTCCAGCTTACAAACGAAGTACGACAATAAGGGACTTTGTAATGACATCCAAACTACCAAATATAAACAAAAATGGTTGTTTTAAGTGTGAATTTAATGGTTGTAATCTGTGTCATTTTCTAATCTGGAAAACAGGTAGAAAGTTTAAAATAACATATTTCATGTGATACGCAAAATATGATATATGTGGTGTATTATTTAAACTGTTAAAAGCAGAATGTAGGGGAAAGCGAAAGAATTTATGAGTTAGGATGGAGGGGCAAGAGCATATGACTACAAAGACAACTAAAACGTCGATTTAAACATTTTGAGACAAACTTTAGTAAAGTTCATTTGAGCGTGATTGGTATTGAGGACAACATCTGCTGGTCAAAAGCAGACAGAAGAAAACGAGAAAAATTCTGGATTAATGGTTTTGAAGTTGAAATTATTTTTGAAATTCCACCAACGGTGTAGCCTTGATCACAGCCTTGTGCATTTTTCTTTTCTTTTCTTTACTTTTGCTCTCTATTTCCAAACAGAGTTTTTGTTCTCTCTATTTTTGCACTAAATATTGTGCGGGATCATTGAGATCTGTCTATCTATCTATCTATCTATCGAGACATCCTTTTATATTAGAAAGCATAAATAATAGCTTTGGTGATAGTGCAAAATGAAAGGAGATTTTGTCGTTTACTGTAGAACAGTTCTTCATGCTCAGAAGATTGGTAGATTTCGTCAACAGAAGAATGTTGACCACAATTATATTAATAAATTCCACCGGGAATAATCGTGGATATTGCGGGAACAATATCTAGCTGTTAAGCATGCTCGATACAAGTGGCAAAATGGCAGTCAGTGATAAGTTTTGCATATTTTCTCCTTTGATATTTATATTTTGTAGAAAGGCTGTATCTCACAGAACAATACAGTCACTCTGGTATCCAACATACCACTTATTTGAGATAAATACGTTGTGTTTTTTACACTTACTTCGGCACAATGTGCCTGCGATATGCAAGAATTTCATTTGAATTCCTGATTGCATATAATTTCTCCTTTCAAATATATAAATAATAGACTGTCACAACTTCGTAAAGGTAGAACAGAGATGTTCAAAAAAATGTCAAAGTTATGACGGAAATTGTATTATCAGTTACTAACGATATTGTGCATTTTTCGAAATTACGCAGGTAGTGCGTTCCACTGGTTTCAGTAGAAAAGCGATTTCTTTATTTCATTGTACTTCGAACACTTTTTAATTTATCCAAATTATAAAATAGACTTTATCAAATACACTTGCATTGATATAGACTATAGGCTCTTGAAATATTGTGTACGTTTACAACGTTTATGTGACAACATCAATCACACCCAAAGCAAAATAAACTGTTGAATTAACACTAAGCAGACTATTTAAGCAATCTGCATTGCACGCTATGATTTTGGGTGGCAACAAATAAATTCCATTCAGAGCCTTTTTTGAATACAGAAATATCGTAATATAAAATTACCAATGCAGTTTTAAAATGTTTCTCTATTGTTACATCAATTAATTGTAATTTATATTTCATCCCAGTCTGCGTCTTCCGATATCGCTCCGAATCTGAAAATAGTTTTACTAACATAATACTACTACTCTGATGGAGTCTTTTTTTGATTAAGTATTCCTAATGAATATGTTAAAAATTATTTTCTGACGATACCATTACAGCTTTGTGAATTATTATTATTATTATTATTATTATTATTATTATTATTATTATTAATATTATTATTATTATTAAAATTATTATTATTATTATTATTATTTACGAGAAATTATACAATAAATTCCCAAAATTATTTAAAGTGCTTGTAATGGTTCATATGTTGGTGTAAAGCCAGAGTGCAATAAAGGGGCTAAATAATAATAATAATAATAATAATAATAATAATAATAATAATAATAATAATAATAATAATTATTATTATTCTTCTTATTATTATTATCATCATCAGATTTGGTATATTGACGTTTACTGTCTTTTCATAAACAAACCAAAAATGAGTATACCTGTAGACCCATTCCTTTCCTACTGTGTTGTTCCATCCTCATGACTAAACATTGATTCCTAACAGCTTTGTCAATGCCATCAATTAAATTATTTCCATCATCAAAAATATCATGTCAATTATATTTTTGGCGACATATTCGAAAATGGTTTCAGTAAACATATGATTTTGCATATTATTTTCCATTTCGATACCTCCCATTAAACATATTTTGTAAAAGTATTTGTTTACTTGGGATGGGATTGTTAAGTTTTGCATGCAGCGGTTTAAAACAGGTTTTAATGTTTTCTCAGTAAACATGTAGTATGAACTTGCTAAGACATAATTCGAAACATGTTTTTCAAAGTCGTTTCGTTTCTTAAGGTGAGAACGTATATGAAACTAAAGAAGCGGAGAGTCTTTGGAAAGAAAAAGGACTACAAAGTTATCATGTACAAATGTAGCTTCACCACCAATCCTCTTGCAACTACGATAACAGTCCTGTCTAGTGAAATATTCATAGAACGGATCAATGAATGTCTCCCTCGTTAGGGTTAATTGAACAGCGTTCGCTCCGTCTCTCCGTCCGCTCGTTGCACTGATTGATTTTGTATCGTAAATTTCTAGTTGTACTTGGTGTTTTCCTCTATACACTCTCAGCTGTTTACTAATTCGTTCTTTCTTTTTTGTCTCGTTTGGGTTCTTACTGGTGGAATTATTACTCGATGTATGTGCTTTTCTGAAGAACTTTGGATTCTTTGTTTTTATGCGCATCCAACAATAATGAGTGCTTCTTTGTCATAGCATATTCTCCAGGTCTTAAAAATAAATACCATCTACAGACAGATGTTTAAAGAAAAGATTATACATGACTTGAAACGAGAAAAAAGTGTGAGAAATACAATAAACCTCAGAATTTGCTATTTGACCGTGTTCCTTACATAACCAATAGAGCGCATTATCCAGTGTCGTTCTACAACTAATAACTTCGTGAGCAAGCAATGAAACTTCCGAAAACCTATAAATAAATAAAAAATACTTCCTAACAGGTCATATCTACCTTTAAATAGTATGTACAGCCAGATATTGATGTATATTAATAGGATATATAGTTGATGAAATAAACAAGTAAAGTGGAATTATTGCAGACTCTGTCGGAGTAATTGTAAAGAGCACAACGTGATTACTACCGGAGTGACTGTAGTGTTCTGTTGGCTGCAGCATTTGCACAAATTACACAACTTAGAGCAGAAAACAGGCAAAACTTACATTTGACTGTCATCCAGCCGCTTGTTTGATTCCACGCGTAACTTTTCTACAAAGTATAAATCTTAAAGGACACAATAGGGAAATTGCATTTTTCAAGATTATTTAACTACCTGTTTTCTGCTATTAAATTATGCGCATGCCGCACGTAGTCGATGTATCTTTAATGTCAACGGGTATTCCTTGTGTAACACAGTCAATCATTTTGACAAGAAGGTTCAGCCGGCAAGTTTAATGAATTTCGTTCCGCCCGGCAAATTTTTCAGTCCAGCAATAAAGCCATGAGCTGTGCCTGTCCGACAGTATATGCGTTGGACGTTTCTAACATCTAAATTTAGAAAGTAACTCTCCTAGGGTAATAACGCAATTGGTCAGATACGGCACTTGCCGGTCCCTATTATTTTCCTATTTATGACATGTTTCAAGTATATAAATAAATGAGCCTAATATTGTGTCAAGACAATTAGACTTTTGACCGTACAAACAGTAACACACGGAAATATTGCAGCCAGTTTTCGAAATCATTATCAAGATGAACGTTATGAAAGGTTGGCATCGATACGAGACACGTTGATTTTCCAATATTCGATTAAGCTTCATGTATAAGTAAAACTCAAATTTCATTTTTCTCTTTTCTGGATATAATTATTTTAGGCATAGGGAAAAATAAATCTTCAATATATGTACTAGAATGAGACTACGATGATTGCAATTATTAATGCGATTGCATGTTTCGCCTCTGTTTACATTTCTTAACAAATCAATCGATGGTTGAAGTTACGCAGTGGCTGCGATTTCTTTTTTCTTAAACAAAGAGTGCTGCAGCTGGAATAATTTATTTATTGATTTTCTGCATTAATATTACACTATTACTTATTGGTTATAACCTTTTTGTTTTAAGAATTCCACAGTATTTTCATGTATATTATTTTTATAAGATTTTATACCATATAAATGTACCATGACAAGATACTCATGCTTACCATTATAGAGCGTTCAATATCTACCATGGTCATTCTCGAAATATATTTTCACCTTTGATCCCTATTTTTATATTATTTTACAATTTTTTAAACCTTTTACATGATGTTTGATAAACTTTCCGATTTTATATTTTTATTTACATTATTGTAGGACTATAGTATTTCAAGCAAATTCAATTCAGGATAGCTAAGGAAATGTTCAATATTGTCATCAACTTCTGCGCTTATAGTTTTTCATTGTTTATTATCGTAATTCAATATTGTAGCGCTGCTAAATTCCACTTTTTTGCGACAAAAGATTTTCGCGCTTAACTTATTGGCAATATGTTATTACTGTGAATTAAAATGTTAAGAAAATATTAGCGAATGCGCTGATGTTGAGAAATTTTTATCTTCGCGAAAACGCGAATCTTTACATTACATTTATAGAATGCAACAGTGGTTTCAATATCTGTGTCGTTATTTACAACAAAAAAAAAGAATTTAAAACATAAAACTGAAATTTGTATCGAGAATTTGTTATTGTTAAAAGTGTTAGAAAACCAACCACCGCCGGGGAAAAATAGGAAATCTACTGATTACTTTTACTTAAGAAAAAAGTTTTATTACATGCAACGCTGTTCTCTATTACTTAATAATACTTATGCAAAATAGTGCCAAATTCTATTTCAATTGAAATTGTGAAATTACTGTGATACATACCATGAAACGAATAATCTTTTTTCCCCTCAATAACAATTACACAGGTTTTTGATATATTTTTAAAGACGAGATTTGCCCATAATTTTCAATCTTAACTTCATAATTTCAAAAAAAACAAAAACTGTTTACATGTGATTATTCGTAAGTCGGAAATAATAATAAATGAGAGTTATTTAAGATTGCTTATCTTTTGGTTACAAGTAATCAAATCCTCTCCATCAAACTAAAAGCAGTTTTGTGAAAAATTCCATAGAATATTTTTTTAAAGAACCCAACTATTTCGCATTACAATATTACACATGGTTCCATGTAATATGACAATCCAGTCAGTTCCGGCATTAAATCCCATTAAATAAACATCAGGTTGACAAAAGCAATCACAATGTCAGTGCTATGATTGATTACATTTGTGACATATTTTAGAATCGTTAACAATATCGAAAATATTGATTTCCAGTAGACTATAATTGAGTGGAGCTTAAGGCTATCATCTGGAAACTATGATTGATACGTGTTAGTTTGTACTCATGTGTGGCCATATTAATCTGCTTGATTTGGAAATTGAGTTTGCTTAGTTTAATCCATGCGTACCAATAACAATGGAAACATGAAATTCCTTAATATACACGTGTGTTTTAAACACTTTAACGTTTTTAAACAATAATTATTTTTAATTGTAATTTTTGAATGATTAACACCTTGTGCAAGTTTTTTCAAAATATTTATATACATCTCTGAAGATGATCTCAAATATTTGCCACCATTTTATATACGGTTCTCTGGAAAAGTATTGCATTGTACAGGAATATGTCAATTTATTTGCATGCTCTCGTATCCACATTTTCAATAATGATCTGTTGTTTCCAGATCTATTTCCGTTAATAAAGTAGTTTATTTTAAAACAATACCATAAGTTTTATATAAACTATATCCTTTTAGAAATTTGTGAATGTGCATGGAAGTACTTGTTCCTATGTGTGAGTGTATGGGCATATTATGCATGTTTTACACAATATACAACTATTTTTCGGAAAGTACTTTTGTGTCTGTTTGTCTGTCTATTCGTAATTATTGAAGCATTAAAGGTCACTTTACTCATCCTTTACCGTCCAACTAATCTAGACCTTGAACCCAAATGCAGCATTATGATCGGAGTTGGGACCCTCTGTTAAATGATATTGATGCGACATCTACCTGTGTGCCTGTGTGTGTATATGTATGTGATAAAAATATGGAAGCTGATGTTCATAAATTATATTGATGAGTTCTCTGTCTCTATGTATCTGTGTGTATGTTTTGGGGATGCATGCAAGTAAGTATGATCATTTTCAGATGCAAACTTGAAGGTCATGTTTTACCCAAAAGTTGATATAGATAAAACATTCTATAACATGGTCAGTTGATTCTTCGCATGAAATATTTGCAATTTAGAATGGTAGAAAAACAACAATGCAACAGGAATATTCAACTGAAAAAGTCAGAAAGTCAGGGCCACAGTTTGGTACGATATCCTGTTGTTAGAATTAGCTGATGATATGCGATGTTGTCAATAGCACTGTTTAGGTTTTGGATTTGTTTGGTATTTTAGTTCGTGCCGAGTCAAGTAGAGGAAAGTTCCTTGCCCAAGTGCACACCACGGTAACTGATATGGGCTGATCCAATGATGGGAATCAAACCACCACCCCTTCTGGTCACGAGTCCAACGCCTTAACCACTGAACCACAACGGCTACTAAAAGAAGTGAGCGTAACTTTCGGTACCGCTACTAGTATTCTAGCGGTAAAACAGGAAACAGAAAAATGTGGGAACATACTGTACAATTCAATGTAAGCTTATTTTTTAAAAAGAACCGCTGTGCTCCGTGAAGGATATCTATATCGAATATGAACAATTGTGTCTCGAATTATTGGTATATTAATTTGGTCCCAGTTTCACAAAATACTTCCTATTTTAATCTTCAAATTGAGACATCTTATATCTTGCTCCTTCCTTGGTTGGCAATACTTAAAATGTATGTAGGCTTGTATGCCGATTCCAAGTAAACTTCTAAAAATGTAAATATAATGATTTGTCCAGTAGACTTTAGGAAGACAAACCGTTCCAAATAAACGTAAACAAGATACAAGATGACGGGTACAGATGTTAACATTATGTAAAATGTGAATGTATATAAAGCAAAAGATAAAGTAAATATATATATATATATATATATATATATATATATATATATATATATATATATATATATATTGTTACGACTCTATGGTCTTAGGAAAATGTAACGGAAAGAACGTGATACCAACAAATCAACATATCAACAAGCAATTTATGTCGAGACAATTAAAATGAAAATCAAAGACACACAGTAACATGAATTAGAATCCTAATAATCCAATAATCCTAAGTGTCCTACTCACAAGTCCTAAACATAGAAATTATAAAATGTTCCGAATGACTGAATGTTCCGAATGAATAAATGTTCCGAGTGAATGAATGTCTCGAATGAATGAATCTTCCTAATGAACGAATGTTCCGAATGAATGAATGTTCCGAATGAACAGGTAGTCTGGAATGTCCCAATATACCAACGATAATGTAATCCAGATCATCTTTTTCGAATGTCCACAAGCATCCAAAGTCATATATTTAAATCCAAAGGTTAATGAGTACTTTAGGTAACTCCAATGAATGTTCCAATAAATAATTCCTTTCGAATCATGTATACAGCATTACAGTATTACAGGACTACAGCACTACAGAACTACGAAATTACAGCACAACTATGATTCCAAACAATGTGATGATTCCAAAGGCTGATCATAAAACATGTATGTTTTAAACACAGGATTTAAAATTGGAATGATTATAATGCGTATATCAAGGTCTGATATACTCTTTGCAAATGGCCTATTTCACAACAGGAAACGTGTCATATTACGACCCTAATGCAATACTAAATGCGTCTTTCGAATGGAAATTTCCTCAAGAATGGTCAACAACTCTGACCTTGAACTCAAAGATCAGTAAATACCTTGTTGACATCTAATCCAAACTTAAAGTGATACTTACTATTTTACACAATTTTAAAGTACAGTCATAGCCCAAACGTTTTGGAACATTATAGATTCCATATACATGACAATATATATATATATATATATATATATATATATATATATATATATATATATATATATATATATATATATATATATTCTTGCAAAATTGTCAAAAAGGGATGTTTTTGAAATTTAGTTCGTCATCCCTTTTTTCACTTCAAAAATATTTTCATTTTTTCCTCTGGTAAGTTTTTAATAGATAAATTGATAAAATATCAATGAAAAGAAATATTTCGGGAAATAAGTTTGTTGTCGTTTCTCCTCCTACTCTGGAGGATTGTATTGAAACTTTTGTTGACTAGATACATGCTCTATATAGATGTGCAATACGGTATAAATTTGTTCATAAGGGCCATATTTCTTGAAATTTCTTGAAAACTGTCTATAAAGAGGGATACTGAGTTTTGAGCATGCCATTGATTTTCCTCCTAAACTGTATGAAGAATTTAATTATCCCTCCATTTCTGTGAAGAACGGAGATATTGTCATTACGCAGTGAGTCAGTCTGTCAATGCGCGAATTTTGGAGGAGTTTAATGAAACGTTGTAGGCTAGATATGTGGTTGGTGTCGATAAGGTTTTATCTTTTTTCCTGAAGCCAGTTGTGGGGGAAATGTCTTGACAATTGTCAAAAAACCCAGGTATTTTGATAACTCAGCTCGTCAACTCGTCTCCTCTCAGATTGCTTGGACGATGTTTATTTTCTCCCTCTGACCCATTAATAAAAAATTGTCGGAAAAGGGGGTATTTCGAAGATTCCGTTAATCATCGTTTCTTCTTCCAAACTACTTGGAACATTTTATAGAAACTTTGTATACTAGATATGTGATTGAAAAAAGTAAACTTCTCTGTTAAGTGTTTATCCAATACTATATAATATAACTTCTGGACATTTACTGATGTGTAGAAAACATTATGAAACATCTTCGTTGATCCAAAAGTCTTGAGAGAGGGGGAACGCATGTTGTTTCCCCATATAAGAAAAAAACATGTTTATAAGAACCACCTTGAAGTGCGCAGTCATGCTTGTCTATGACTGCATGTACATCTAATTTATTCATTTTTCACCATCCATCCCACCCACATCTATCTCTCTCTCTCTCTCTCTCTCTCTCTGTGTAAATAAAATAATGACGGGGTGTCAGACAGAACATGCCTAAATCCATACCCCAAAGCACATAGGATGACTTTAAGTATCTATGTTTGTAAACAACAATTAGATCGAGCATGGATGAGAGTTGATTTTAAAACGAAATTAAGTGACAGCTGAAATATAGGTAAAGCATCTCTTACCGAACTAGACTGCCAGTCTGTCAAGCCTAAATAATTCCCGTTTGAGGACAGAAAGAATATAATAAATACACGAACAACTCAATCATTTAAATCTGAACTTTTAAGATCCCACTTACTGAAGACTGTCGAATGCATTGGTGCTGTGATGCAGACCCACACCCAACAATGTTCACAGTTTAAATGAGCGCAGAAATGTGGTGATGAAGAAAACAAACAACATACAAAATCGCTTTATATTTGTATATAAAAAAAAATCATTGACTTGATAAATGAGACTATTTTAAGCATTAGATGCAAGGGGTGATACCGTTTTTTTTTTTACTTTTCCGAGCTGCTTTTTTCCAAAGCAGTAATACGGCTTGTTTGTTTCTGCTTTTTTCATAGTGTTAACAGAAGTTGGACAGAATGGGAAAATGTCTTTAAAATCGACATTTCTCACATTCAAAAATATAGCAAATTGAAAATGTACGATTTTTACAGTTAATATAAGAAAATATATCCCTCGTAAAGTGGAAACATTGGCGACAACACTATGTTTGTGCATAACTCGTGAAATATGTTCTTCTATCCGCTCAAAAGATGTGTATATCATCTGTCTCTGTCTGTCTGTCTGTCTGTCTCTCTCTCTCTCTCTCTGTCTGTCTGTCTCTCTCTCTCTCTCTCTCTCTCTCTATATATATATATATATATATATATATATATATATATATATATATATATATAATTTACCTGATTGTGTGGACTATTTCGCTTTCATGTCCACACAACCCGGGTGGGTTACAATCAGGCCCCTGCGCCTTAAACTTTACTCTACTCCAAATCTTACTTGTCTCCAAATCTTACTCGAAAATATTCTGGCCGGTCAGAACATTACATTTTTTACATTTGTTGTAAGATTTCCAAGTCTGGAGTATAAACAATAAATTGTCTTGTAAATTCATGTGAGGGAACTTTCCTACTTCTTTAAGAGTCTAGAAATCTATTAACTTTTTTTTGTAGGGTCGATAAAAGCAAATTTACCACTTTTATAAATGAACCGGATACAATAATATCCAGAGTAAAAATACATATTACTGAATAAAAAATAGCAATTATGCTCATATATACGGACGCAACCACAAAAATATACATTATGACATATATTGAAAAGAATCAGCAAAAAACTTTGTAATTTGCCTAAAAGAGTCCGCACACATTAACGTCTGAGCATACCTTGCACGAATTTTAAAAAAATATATATCTTTCTCGTGTTTACCACAATGTCATCACACAAAATAATTAAAAAATAAATACTTCTTTAAGAGTCTAGAAATCTATTAACTTTGTTTGTAGGGTCGATAAAAGCAAATTTACCACTTTTATACATCGACCGGATACAATTATATCCAGAGTAAAAACATATACTGAATTAAAAATAGCAATTATGCTCATATTTACGGACGCAACCAAAAAAATATACATTATGTCATATATTGAAAAGAATCAGCAAAAACTTTGTAATTTCTCTAAAAAAAATCCGCATACATTAACAGTCTGAGCATACCTTGCAGGATGTTTTTAAAAAAAATATCTTTTTCGTGTTTACCACAATGTCATCACACCACACTATTCAAATCTATATAGTAAGAAATGGGTGAGGTGCTGAACAACAATGATTTTTTTTTTATCTAATTCGTCTTTGACGCTGATTTTTTTGGATTGAATATTGAATGTCGTGCATTAGCCCAAAGTTGATTTAAATTAAAAATTACACTTTCAGGCTCTTCTCCACATAAAATATTTGCATGTCAAGTGACGCAAATACAGTAAAGTGCCCAGCCCAACGGCTCACCACGGTAACCGATCTGTGCTGATTGAACCAGTACCCTTGTGATCACGAGTCTTCTAAAAGAAGCGAGCGTTACGTTCAGTGCCGATACTAGAGGTAAGACGGGATATGTGATGATATGCAATATGTGATGATATGCAGATAATTAAGTGAAAATACTGTGCAAGTAAACGTAAGCGTACTTTAAACAACAGAAACTACGCTCCATTAAGGATATCTACATCTAATATGCATATTTGTGTTGAAGTATTGCTATGCTAACTTGATTCCTGTTTCACAAAATATTACCAATTTTCTGTCTAAAATTGAGACTTTTAATATCTTGCTCTTTGCTAGGTTGGCGATAATTCAAATTCCACTGAACTGTCAGCAGACGGCATTAAAGTTTCAAATACATTAATTATATCTGGGATTTTTCTGAAGTGTCTCGATGTATCTCTGATAACAAAATTTTGAGCAATTCCGAGGAAAATTTGAGGACATCCCGAAAGTTAAGAAACTTTTTAAACCTCTTCTGAAAGGAATATAATGTCTACAATTTTAAAACTATATTTAAAAACGATTGCATTGTCGTCAGATGCATTATGAACAAGATAATGTAAGATTTTGATCTAAGAAGAATGGAAAATATTAAATAAGGGCCGTTTTCTGCTCCCGTTTAATGAAAAAATAAATATTGATAAATGTTATCACTATTTGTCTCAATGTATTATGTAAGATAAAAATTAAACTTGTATACATTCGTTATGTTTATTGATTTCTATTTAATGCAAGAAAAAATACATTTAAACATGGGCTGGTATTGGGAATTCCAGAATGAATGCTCCGTTTAGCAACTTCAAACTCCAAAATCAGACATGAGCGCAGTCTTGCTCAACGAAGAAATTTTAGATACTGTGTATTTCTAATGAACAATCGTATGATCAAAATATCATTGTGGAGGAAGTTTGCGCTGGTATCTAAAAAGTACAAACTTTAAAATGTTACGGTCTATGTATGAATGTTGTTGCTGTTACACTGTTTCTACCTCAGTCTCCATTTATCACAGAAATGATGACATGGCTAATTATAAGTAGATGTATACAAATAAACAAAGTATATTCAATTTTGTTATAAGACAACCCGTCAATATGGAGAACACTTAGAACATATGGTCGACTTTACTTGTAATGTATTCTTCCCACATCCATATTGAAATAAAACTAGCTATTATCTATATAATAAGATCAAAGCCAAGGTACATTAAATTATATTTTATTCAGTCGATCTATCTTCCAATTGTAACAATATTGGGCATGTACTGTACAGTAATATTGTGGTGGCCACAACATAAGGAACGTTTTCAAACGTACAATAAAATATTTACTATGTTTGCCCATAGGAAATGTGTAAACTCCATTTTCCCATATATATATATATATATATTACAACGGTCAGTAAAGAAAGGGAACAGCAACCTCAACCTCGGCTGGGTAAGTCAATATCTATGTTGAACCCGACAATATCTATTCAGTAGTCGATAGCTACACTGGTAGAGCGCCCAACACTTACGCCGAAAGGCTTGCTTTGAATCTCACCAGTGAACCTTTTTTAATTTAACCTTTTATAATGCGATAAATACCTTCAGTCTACATAATTATCAATTTACATGTTAGAAACTAAGTTGCTACATTTTCACAAATATGTCCAATCATAAAAAATAGTTTTGGGGGGAAAAATAGAGAATTACCTGCCATAAAAGGGAATTAATTTACGCCTGAGCAAATTTTAAATTGGTTCTCAAATAATGGCATTTCCACAGATGACGGCTAGTATGTATCGGAGGGTATTCAGCAGGTTATGAAAGTTAGTAGTCTGTTTCTTTCTTTTGGCACACAATATCATCATGATTTCATTCGTTTTTACTAGGTACCGTGTATGTTAAATGTAATATTTAGTTTTACTACCAGAGAGAGAGAGAGAGAGAGAGAGAGAGAGAGAGAGAGATGAGTTCTTTTGTTTGGAGACTATAAAATATTCACCTGTATTGATATTTCAATTAAATCTTTCGTAATGAATGTTATCGCCTGTGACGGACAGATAGGGCATAGGTATAACATTGATTAATTGGATTGTTGGCTTAATTGATGATTATGTTAAGGTTTTAAATATGAATAAATCATTTTCAGTGTTAAGCACATTTGTGTGGCGTGATATATAATTTATCTGCTAAAAACATATAATTGATGATATACACATCTATTTTTCTTCTGTATACCAATTCAATATCATTTATTGCTGAACATACCATAGATGACAGAGTTCAGTAAATGTGGAGAGATCACACATGCCGAAGTATCATTACATAAACATAAAACAAAAACTCCAACAGGATTACAACGCTCCAAACACGACAACACATACTCGCACCATATTTAGATATAGAATATGAAATCATTGAATAAATATGATACTAAACGCAGAGAAAAGAAAAACATTAACTTTTTAGATTTGTACTAATGAACTAAACGGACGAATTACAATAGCAGTTGTTGAGATGAAATGACTAGAATTTGAAGCTTATTATAGCGATGACAGTCCGTTTCAATGAACAATGAGCGACAACTTAGTTTTCTTTGGCTGCGTGATAAGACAAACAATCCAAGTTGCGACATGGGTCATTTAAATATTTCAAGTTTGCAATGTGCCTTGTATGTGTTATTAATATGCACAATAATTATGTCTAATAGCAACACGTCTTGCATCTACATTGGTATTACAAAGATAATGTTTTGAAAGAGTTTTTTTAAAAAACTTTTTTTAAACGAGCTAATGAACATTAGCATTATCATTACGATGGAGGAGACAGAACATTTGATAAAGATTTGTCGTGTGTTTGTGTGTGTGTGTGTGTGTGTGTGTGTGTGTGTGTGTGTGTGTGTGTGTTACCACAAAACCGGGAAAAATTTTATAAAGAACATCTTGAATTTCCAGGGAACAAGGGAACAAACACCACTATTTTTGGTGAACAAAAAAATTCAGAAGCCCCAAGAAATACTTCATTAACTATAACGGCAAATTTGGTATTGCCACACTGTGGTGATATCACATCCGAAAGTATCTTTTCCCCATTCAGGAAATACATCTGCAGAGGATACAATATTGCTATTTTATCCCCGCACTTCTGCCCCGTCTGTCCGTTTGATTGTCTGTCTGCGTGTCCGTCTGACTGTCCTTTTGTCCGTTGGTTGGTCCGTGACAAAGCTTGTCATAGCTGCTCCTCCTCCACCGCTTAGAGGATTTCAATTAAGCTTTGTAGGCCAGATATGTGGTTTGTAATAATGTTTTACCTTCTTCCACTTACACATTTTTGTTGAAATGTTTTGAAACATTGTCAGAAGTGGGAGTATTATGAGAACTCAGCTCGTCAGCGTTCCTCCTTCGACACTAGTTGGAGGATTTTTATTGAAACTTTGTAGGCTAGATAAGTGATTGATGTAGATTCGCAATACGGTTTTACTGTTTTCCTGTCGCCTATTTTGGGGGGTAATTTCGTAAAACAATTTCAAATCATGGGTATGTTGTGAATTTAGTTTGTCGTCGCGTCTCCTCGTACACTGGTTGCAGTATATTATTGAAACTTTGCTGGCTGTGTATGTGATTAGTATAGACGTGCAATCAAGTTTAACTTTTTTCCTCTGGCCTATTTTGTTGGGAAATTTGTTTAAAAATTCTAAAGAAAGGGATTTTATAGAAAGTCATTTGATCTCTTCTCCGATATTTTTATATAAAATATATCGACCAAACCGTCTGTGAAATGTGCATCAACATACTTGTTCTTATGTACGTGAGAGTGGGCATATTATACATATTTTTGACAGAATACAAAATATTTTTTCTCGGAATGTAGTCTGCTATTCTTTTCGTTTGTCTATTGGTAACTATTATAGTATTAGATGTCAACTTACTCATCCTTTACAATCCAACTAATCTACACTTGAGCTCAAATGATTGAAGCGGGAACCATCGCAGCGGTTAACTTATATTGATGCGACCTAAACGTGTGTGTATGTGTGTTTTTGTATGAGTGCGTGTGTGTGATAATAATATGGATGTTGATGTTTATAAATTAGATTGGTGCAGCCTCTGTGTGTTTGTGTGTTTTGGTGGAGGATATTAGTAACTATGCTGAATTCTCTTATTTTGGGGCGACATCATTCGAATTGTAGTCTGTTTGACCTTGACAGCTCATAAAGTACAGGACAGATCTAAAAATGTTCAAAAATGTTCAAACTTACTTTAGTTGGGTTATAAGTATGAACTAGGGTTATACATTTTACAATCTTTAAATTTAATTTTAAAAACTGTTTTCTTTGTTATCATTTTTATTTGCATCGGACACAGAGTTCTGTCCATATGGATTTGGCATCCAAAACAGGATTCCCCAGTCTAATAATAGTAACCTCTTGCCTTATGTGGCCAAAATGGTGCAAGGGCAAGGGCCAGCACTTAATTCCATGTACGTCATGATAGGTTAATCACAGGTGTCAGCCAATCACACCTGGTCCTTATGCAGTTAAATCTAATGAATAAACACGTGTAATAATCCCTCCAGTGTGCTTGTTTGTAAACTATTGACGTAGAGGCTAAACAATTTACAGGAGTGTGACTTAAAAATTGTGTTGGGTCATAACTGGCTAGACAATCACAATTTGAAGAAAATGTAAATGTATGACTAATCAAGGGACCGCAAACGTACTATTCAATTATCTACTATACATAATCTATGCAATCAGTGAAGTGAGCTATCCCTACATTTTTCTCAAGGGGATAGTCCTTTAGAGACCAAAATTAGAGGCCAGGTCTCTATACTAGCGTGCTTGATCTACCCAGCTAACACTGATCAGGGAGATGCGATAGCTCAGTTAGTAGAGCATCGGATTGGCAATCCAACGGTAGCCATTTCGATACAGGCACAGGCCAGCTCGGGCCAGCTGACTCTGTGTGTCCTTGGGAAATGCACTTTCCTCCCATTCGCTACGATGTAGCCAATAATGTGTTAAAAGTGCCGCTGAAACTAACGAACAAACAACCCATATATCCGATCCTTGCGTCTAATCTTGTGTTTTACGGAACCTTGTTGTATTAGGTTATAAAACTACATTTTTTCCGCATTTCCTGAAATGCTGAAAATCATTTTTATAACGATTGAACTCAATTTATAGTAGAAATTAGGACCACACAATACTGGACTCATGATTTAATTAAGTTTTATTATACAGATCCAGCTGTAATGCGTCTTTTTCTATGCTAAATTGAATGTTCTGGTATAAATGCATATTAGCAACACTGTATGAAACTGCCGTTACCAGCGATTTGAGCTCGGTTCATGACGGGTGGGGGAGGTGGTAGAGTGTTGGGGGGGGGATATTATGGAAGAAAATACTAAATCCTAATACTAAAGTATTTGACTTTAATTTATGTGACCCGATTCTCTTATACTATGGCACCAAAGTGTATGTTTGTTTATTGGAGTAAACCTGAGCTGGAAGAACAAGCGGGGTGGATTTCCAAAATTATCATTTTAGTTAATTTACAATGGAGATATCGGTAACTAATTTAGCTCAAATAACTATAGTTATAGAAAGGTTAAATATGTAGGGAAAATGAAGAAAGAGTTCTTATATGTTGTCGTATATGAGAACGCGTCTTGTATATGGAGGTACCCGCTAAAACAAGTTTTACTGCATTTAAATTCATTCAGTATGTAGTTAAAGCATTGCATCCACCTGAAGTGTTTTATATACCGGATAGTGACTACGTTTTTCGACGATTGTTAGAGTTTTACATATACGGCATAAGGACAAGAATAATTTTGGTTGTTTAGAAAAGTTCCAAGAGAAGACGCGAATGAAATTGCATGAAACAGAGTTGTTACTGTCTTTCCCCTCCTTGTAATCAATTCAAATTAAAGATTTTCTCTTGTATCGCACTTATAGTTTGCGATAAGAATCTGAAGGCCTGTGTTAAGAATGAACCAAGAGGACATTCTGCCTCGCCTGCTTCAACCGTACATAATTCATAAACATATCTTAGCCACTTTACTAATACAAGTGACTCATTGCAACTATACTTTGCATGGGTACTAACAGAAATGACTATATTTTGTATGTATACTAACAGAAGTGACAGAGGTGAATGCCCACGTCAATTTTCATGAACATACACGCAAAGTGTCTATGAAACTTTGTTATATGTGAATGCCAAAAGCAACGAAAATATTAAATGGAACATGAAAAGTACGTGTCACTTTTACCTACATGTACCTTATGTGGTGTTTTGAAGTCTGAAATCAGCCATCACATTTTATGACTGTATAAAACGTGTCAGTGATCACAATGACCTGTTTTTGTCACTGTTTCAAAGTACTCTCCGAAAACACATTACCGTTAAGTGATAAGTCGATAGGACTGGCCAGCTGTCACTTGAAATTTCACATCTGCAATATAATGCAGTCTGATGTATCTATGAATCTATGTCTTTCTGGCTTACCTTGCCCAGATAATTATGATCGCTGGATAAATCTAACTCTCTTTTGCTCGCGCATATACATTGCTTTTAGCTGCTAACATTCAAAATAATTTCCTCAAATCGGCTTTTGAGTGAATCTCTATCTATAGTCACAATAAAGTATCCGATGTATCTGCGCAGGCACTAATGTTAAAATCCACGTCTGGCTTGGAAAGAATGTCCAAGGAGCAGGCAAGATCACATCATTTTAAATAAATTATTATTTATTGTTTTGCACGATTGCATCAATCACCCACACCCGTTAACTACACATACAGTGTGAGTGGAAAACGGGAACATAACATCATCGATAAAAAATAGATTCTTGTAGGGTACACTGTACTCTTTACATCTCGACGGCCGAGTACACCACTCTATTATTAGAGTCAATATTTCTCTTCAATAAAGCTATATGGACAACCCAGCACACTGTTATATTTACATAGTGCAAGTACACAATTATCCTATTACTTTCAATTTTTCATATAATGAGCTGAGAAAGACAGTCCGATATAGAAGCACTCTTTAGCTTCAAAAGATAAAAACAGCACCAAAATTGCCCTATCTAATAAACAAATATTGTAATGAGGACGCCCTGGCGTCTCTTATGAATGTTCCGGTAATAAACAGTACATTCTTCTCAATAAATCATGTCAGAAAAAACTGGGTCACAAATGTAGTGAGACTACATGATATCACTCATCAACGTTCATGGCCAATGCACTTATAATGAATGCTAGTAATTATTGCCTCCGTGCTGAGTTCGTTTCGCCAGGGAAGATATTAGCCTATAATTCACTTTGTAAACTATAGTGTCACATTGCGGTTGAAATATGTCAAGCATGTATCATAACTCACTGTATCAGCAAGGTGCAATGCTCCCACAATTTTTTTTACCACTGTACTTAAACTTTTCTAAGTATTGTTTAGTTTTTCTTTAAATAATTACATGCTGCCCACAAATGAGCATCTATCATTTATCTCTGCAGCCAAAGTATACGGTTTTCATCCTATGGCACAGCAAGACCTAACATATACATTTAGTATCGCAGATAGTGTTTTGAGCAATTACACAGCAAGCGTCACTTCTGAGCTCAGATAGCTCTTCGAGGAATTACACAGCAAGCGTCACTTCGCAGAGAATATAACCTCTTTAGTAATTACATATCAAGCTCCACTTCACAGTGCCGATAGATCTTTCAGCAATGATATAGCAAGTGTGAAAATTAACTACTGACTTCAATAAAATGTGAATGGCCAGAAAGTAAACAGAAAAGTCCTTTGTTTCGTTATATTGTTAAGTCTATGTTCGTTTAAATTTGATACTTCTGCATACGTCCATACTGAACGGAAAATATATATCTCTTGAGATAGGAGCAAGTTGACATGCACTTAGGCTTAATTGTTTGCAATACAGATTCTTAATTATTTAATATTCAGCTTATGTCAAAATTCAGATTTCGGTAATATTTTGTGCTTATCGACAAATGTCAAATGAGTTAGTGTTTTCTGATCAGACGCTATCTCATTCTCATTTATTTTGCAGTTTAAGGTCTTTTTTCGAAATTTGGGTATTGTCCATGGTGATGAAAATCTCCTGCAACCAATCCAAATAGTCGGTTTTAGTGTCAGTTGTCCAATGAATGACATCTTGTGACAAAATTTTGTCTACATCCAGAGGAAATACGTGAGAGGGATTCACAAGCTTATTACTCAAATCCGAGAGGTGAATTACACAAACTTCAGTCACATCAGTGTAAATTTCACATGGAAATCTTATTTTATGCATTTTGATTAAAATATCCCACCTAAGTCAACACTCTCGCTCGCTCTCTCTCTCTCTCTCTCTCTCTCTCTGAATTACATTTTCTAAAACAATATCACGTCTATCTGGATCAACTATTAAAGTGCTTGTTTATGTTTTAAGTTATCATGTGTTGCTTACCTGAACGGGAATAGAAGAGTAGATGTCATTGGTTGTAATGGGAAACTCCGATCAGTGACAATTTGGTTTTGTTTTACCGATTCAAGCAAGCATGTGTGTATGCAAATATAATTATGTCACACTGCTAATAAACAACCGGCAGCCAGATAATGTTTGTCCAGGAGGGCGCAAACTTTGAGAAGTTGGTTGTCACTCTCTGCTCTATATACTTTGATTTCTGTCGCAGGAATCCGCAGTGATTGTGACCTTAGATGAGAATTAATTATTGGGTCGATATGTGGTTGTGTCTGCTACGAACGAATACGTATACTAGCTACTTTATAGTATCATTTGTTGTGAGGTGTGCTTGGTCAAAAATATAGCTAAATTTCTCAAAATCATTGTACTCTCCGATGTGCACAGAAGTATAAATTGTATCATGATTAGTCTCAAAACAAACAAAAGAATCACAGAACTGACTTATGCACTTTTCTTCAATTCATTGTAAATGGTACAAACGGGAATTAAATAATATTAACCTTATAAATCACTTTAAATTACACAGAATCGTCTTAGACAACGAAGACCCCACCCCTCTCAATGATACTATACTAAAATCAGTGTTTGTTTGGTTTGGTGTTTTCAGGCACAGCAACAAACATATTTAGTAGGGAGGCAGTTCAGTTGTAGTATAGTGCCTTACCTAGACGCACTACAGTAGCAAACCCGGGCTAATCAAACAGTAGGATTCGAACTCGCACTCTTTCGAAAGCGAGTCCGGAAAACTAACCGAATAGCCACCGCGGCGTCTCGTAAAGCAATGAACGATATATATATATATATATATATATATATATATATATATATATATATATATATCAGAGAGAGAGAGAGAGAGAGAGAGAGAGAGAGAGGAGAGAGAGAGAGCAAGAGAGAGATAGCGATTGATATCTTTGTGCGCGTACTTTTACAGTTCACAAGGAGTACGTCATTGCCTAAGTAGCTAACAACAAATTAACTTTAGATATATTTTCAAGTATTTTCAAATTTATTGGGGACGCACAAGTAGCTGACAGTTACTTCGGATTAACACTACTTCCCACTCACGAGAAGAGATAGGATTTGCTTGGTAAATAGTCTTTTCAGTACTTGACTTTCATATTATTGGCTAGAAAGCTTATTAACTTCCCGTATGGGCTATCCCTGCGGATGCAGTTGAGTTTTGATAATTCGCGTCTTCTAAGTGTCGATTTGTGATAGACGTTTTTCATATTTGCGGATTTGACCAGTTTTATTCATATGTTTTTCCCTATGCTTCAAATTCTGATGAGGAACAAATGTTTATATATATATATATATATATATATATATATATATATATATATATATATATATATATATATATATAATTTTGCGTGCATTATTTGCCTGGTGATTATATTGTCCCAGTGTGTTTTACTACTTTAAGTCAGAAGACCTATGCAGTATAATCTCGTATATTGTATATTTCACAATAAACCCACATCTGGTGACATCTCAGATTTGTTTACATTTATGTCCTTTTTAAGAAAAATATTGCATGATTTGCATCAATAAAAATGATTGTTTCTGTATCATATATATGTCAGTTTGACATTGGGGTCATTAAGGAAGACAGATAAACTGCAATCTAAATATTTTCTGAAATAATCCTACCGGACGGGTTTCTTTAGCAAGTGCCTCTAACGCTTGGACTATCTATATCTCGATCTTCCGCACAGAACGAAACTATTGGTTCCGCTGAACCATTTCGTACTTTGCAATGGTTTTGATTATCTTTATGAAAAATAATTGTTCAGGTTTTTTTCTCACTGGTTATCCTGGTTATTTGAAAAGACTTAATATATCTTAGGTATTGTTAAAATAACTTTTAATTCGCTTTATTTTGGCGAGTGATTGATGGATGTAATTTAGGATACAAAGTATACAGCTTAACCTTACTTCAGATGTGCATCTCTCTTTAAGAGATGACTGTGCACATCTTGCAAATGACCACTGCTCTTTTTTGATGCTCCTGCTTTAAAAATTCAACTAACTCCCTTCTCGAAAGTTCAAAGTATCAGAAGAAATAATCAAATTATTTCGGTCAATTAGGGCCTTTCTTTTTGATTAGAGTTTTCAAATTCTTCAATGCTTGTGGCGATGACTCGCATACTCATTACGAGTTCATCTTAAATCAAGCTCAGCCCTATATTCAGGAAGCAAAGAAATTTTCGTGAATTTCCATAACTCACGTTGCTGTTTTCTTTCTCATCAGCCCAGCTTTTTCTGTCGATAGCTTTGCTTTATTCCTCATCCTGTTCTATTTAACAATTTCTTATATATTCATCATTTTGTTACTATAACATGGTAAAATAAGTTTTTCAATTTTCTTCATTCGACATTATAAATACCTGTGATATGTATGCATTGTGCCGCTTGAAGAAATCATTCATTATATTAAGGGACAGGACCCCCGATAAGTTGGATAATATGTGATCGGATCTCAGTGCCTTTTTTGACAAGTAAGGTAAATAAAACTGTTGAAACAATATAAAATTAAAGATTACTGTGGAGCCCATGATTGGTAGAACCGTAGTTTGATGCATACGGTACCAGGAGGTAAAAACCACGAGTATTGCGGTAACAGATAGTACTATCAATTTCCCTACCTTAATGAGAGAAACTGGGCCAGGGACACATTTGGGACATGCACAAATATGATATATGGCTATTGCTTAATTGTTCTTAGCCTTTGCACAGAATCTAAAAGTTTACAAGCAAATTGTATTTTTTGTTCAGTATAGAAATAATCAGACATAAAGAATTTTTCGGACATCAGATAGTTATAGTATTCGCACAATTCGCAATTTAAAGTTCATGCTATACCTGAAGAGACTTAAAAATAAGGTCGATCTTATGCTCTTGATGTGTTTTTAAAATCGGAGATGTAGAAAGGTTTAAAAACTTTTTGGATGTTGGAGAATTGCCTGTGACCTTGTTTCTGCGGAAAATATGTACGTCAGACAACGCTCTTTGCATCCCAGAATTATTTTTCAATTCTTAACCTTTTGACAGAACTTAGTGTAGATACCATGGTGGAGTCTAAAGAAGTCTGATTTGTACTGAGTACGACTTTTTAAACAAGAGTAAAAATTATGATTGCGTTTCACATACATATTTTATAAACGTTTATAATTTATACATGACAAAGACTTTAGAAGCTTGCAATAATTAACTTTCTAGCAATCTAGAAACCATTATAATTTCGAAGCATATTTGATTCCATCTTTTCCCAAAATCCGGAAGGATGGTTTAAGTTTATGTTTGCCGTAAAGTTGAAAAAAGTGAAGAGAACAAAAAGAACAACAACTTGTGGCTTTTATGCCAAACACCTTCTAGGAGAGGCTAAAAATCAATCGACCAAATCTCCATAGTTTACTAACACCATTTACCAATATTTAAGAATGACACGTCTGTTTTATCGTTGAAATCCATAAATAATGCTTTTGCCAGTAATCTAGGAGACATACAGTTTCAAAAGCGACACAGGTATTATACTTGCTGTTTTACTTTAACAACAAACAATATCAGGACATATGACAATTCTTCTTGATAGATTGATATTTGGACCATATTGAACCACCCGATTGTGTTCTTCGAGGATTCAAATGATCTTTGGTCCCAACGTCACTCGAGGTATTACGATCTCCAGTTCAGATGTGTTTCTCATCTAGAGATATGGCACTTCACCCCAAAACGGGAGCTCTAAAAAACAAACAGGGCATATTAGGTGTGTCCTAGCTTTACTGTACATGCAAAGGAACCAACATATCGGGCAATGTTTCATTTTTGTCCGTTCGTTAATATTCTTTGTTTATGTTTGAGATCATGCAATGTTGTATTGGGTATTCTTTAGAAATGATATGCATACATTTGCAGTTTTAGTTCGGTTACGAAGTTAATATAATTAATTTTCCTTCTTATAGCATCTTTAAAAATTCGTTGTTACTTGTCAGTTGTGCAATTTCTCCGTTCCGATAGGATTTCAGATATTCGCTACAAATATTTGTCAAAAGTGTAATTCCTTTAGGTATAAAAGTATTTTTTCATTTTTCGTGTCTTTTTTTATTTTTTTTATTTTTTTTTGTTTGTTCTATTATTGGTCTATCACAAGAATCATTCAGTAATCTTCTAATAAATCAGTAAAACCTACTTATTTCGCGTCTGAGGCTCTTTATATTCAGAACACTCAGGCTTACTCCAATTACCCTGAATTGACTGTTTTTACTTAATAAAAAGAGCCATGGTCATTAGGAACCCAGCGAGATGTTAGCAATGTACAAGAGGATTATTCTTATGAGACTGCCCGCCAAAGCTAAATTTTGACTTTTTGCACATTTGTATGAAGAATGAATATAAACATTTTCAAAACTTTTCGTTAACATAATTATCAATGGTTCTAAGATGTCACTTTTCACATTATTATTATTATTATTAGTAGTAGTAGTATCAGAAAATGTTTTAGCCTTGTAACAAATAGCATATGTCGATTTGCACATGAGATTAATTGAAACAACGTGTCTCTGAAGAAACATTTCGAGCGAAACATATTATAATACTGTTTTATATGTAACGTTTAATAACCATTCAAAAAGTATCTTCACAGATAAAATATTTTAATTTAATGTCATCATGGTTTGTAAAAGGACCTTGATGACTTAGTTAAGTCGTGTCCAACAATGAAATATGTTTAAAACAAACAAACTTAAGACACATAATGCAACGGTATTGACCGAGTATATTTAAGATAATAATTAGTATAAAAAACTTTGAGGACGGAGTGCCGGTGAAAATCAAATAAAAAGAACGTCACCTCGATGATTTCATTTGGTCTTGTAAGCCTAATGCCTCCGTATTTTTGGAACCGAGGAAAGGGACAAACATTTTGTTGCACATGATTCCAAACAGTATGATGAAGCAATATACAAATTTTCAAACATTTGTTTGAACATGATTCAAAACAGTATGATGAAGCAGAGTAAATATTTTCAAACATTTGGTTGAACATGATTCAAAACAGTATGATGAAGCAATATACAAATGTTATATCTGAAGCCTTGGGTGAAGGTAGTATTTTAATACCAATTTTAGATTATGGAGTGGCAGATGTGTTCCACAAAGCACAACAATGGCCCAGAAAGCATTACAAAACAATTTTCGGCAAGTACATTTTCGGAAGCGAGGACCCTAGTTACAAAAACACTTGGTAAAGGTCTGTACTCTGGAAGTGACGCAATATTCTCTTCTCTTCAATCGAGCTGGCAGACACCTAGACAAAGACGTTGTAACCAACACACTAACTACCCCCCCCCCCTCTGTCACTAATAGGTTTTCTTCAATTTTCTCTAACGACACCCCTTAATTTGATATATCACAACATGTTACCTACAAATCGTTTCCTAACAACTCGGCTTGACGGAAAAGTAGAAGGAGCTCGTATCCGAAAGCTGGCCCGCCTGTCGTTGTTAAATCCCTTAACTCGCTTCGACTGACAGCACCGACACGTAGTACTTCTAACACCCAAACCTCTAACAAATCTGATTACTGGAATAACCCCTCCAACCACTAGCATTCGAGCACGCAACAACACGACATTGAGGACACACATGGAACGAAACAGAAATATGGTAACCGGTCCCTACCTAAATTTTAAACTGAAACACATCAATTGCATGATACAAATAGTTTTAATCCACGGCGTCATCGTTGCAAGACACGGGCGATAATCCGCTACGCTTCTGTATAACCCGTATCTGCCTGTGATAAGATTTTATCGTTTTCCATGAATAAGCATAAACAAATATACGTCATCAACAACACAATGTAAGACTTTCTTACACATCAATGAAATTGCCAGTTTTATCAATCTATACGTTGCTGTGATTGGGAGAGAAACTTTGATTGGCTTATTCAAACAGTACAATTTACTCGTTCTCGCACTGATTGATTAAGCAGATTTATGCATATTCGTGAAAAATACGGCATACGTTGAAGAACTTTGTTAAATCTCAATATCTGATGTTCCGCCAGATTTGCAAAAACGAACAAGACTTTCATAACACTTGTTCGTTGCTTATCGCAGGACGACGAGAAAGAGATTACAAAATCAGGGAACTTAGGAAAATTAAATCTGATGCATTAAGAAAAAGAAATATTCGTAACAAAGCACAATAAATAATTTCGTTCATTGTTCATTTCAACGTATGCTAGAGACAATTTTAGCTATTTAAAGCACAAATTTCCTGAAGGACCTGGAACATGAACTTAAGTTCCAGCTTAGCAACTAAGTACGACCATAAGGGACTTTGTAATGACATCCAAACTGCCTAATATAGTCAAACATGGTGGTTTTAAGTGTGAATTTAATGGTTCTAAGATTTTTCATTTTCTAATGAGTTTAGATTCTGTAAAAAGCTGGAAAACAGGTAGAAAATTTAAAACAACATATTTCATGTGATACGCAAAATATGATATATGTGGTGTATAATGTAAATTGTTAAAAGTAATATGTAGGGGAAACCGAAAAAAGTTACGCGATAGGATGGAGGAGCAAGAACATACGACTGCAAAGTCAAATAAAACATCTATTTAAACATTTTAATACAAACTGTAGATAAGATCATTTGAGAGTGATTGGTATTGAGCAAAAAATCTGCTGGTCCAAAGCAGACATAAGAAAACGAGACAAATTCTGGATTAATCGTTTGGGAGTTTAAATTACGGTGTAATCTGGATCATAGTTTTGTGGGGTTTTTTTCTTCTATTTTCAAACACTGTTTTTCTTCTCTCTCTTTCTGCACTAAATACTGTGCGGGACCATTGAGATCTGTATATCGATCTATCTATCCATCTATCTATCTATCTATCTATCTATCTATCTATCTATCTATCTATCTATCTATCGAGACATCCTTTTATATTACAAAGCATAAATAATCGCTTTGGTGATAGTGCAAAATTAAAGTAGATCTTGTCGTTTACTGTAGAACCGTTCTACATGCTCAGAACATTGTTACATTTCGTAAACAGAAGATTGTTGACCACAATTATATTAAGAAATGAGACATCACACACCCACCAGGAATAATCGTAGATATTACGGGGACAAAAACTACATGTGTAGCATGCTCCATACAAGTGGAAAAATGCCCGTCAGTGTTACGTTTTGCATATTTCTCCATTGATCTTTATAGTTTGTAGAAAGGCTGTATCTCACAGAACACTACAGTCACTCTGGTCTCCAAAACGTCAATTATTTGAGATAAATATATTGTGTTTTTACACTTCGACACAGTGTGCCTGGTGTATGCAAGAATTCACTTGAATTCCTCATTTCATATAATATCTCCTTTCAAATATATAAATAACAGACTGCCACAACTTCGTAAAGGTAGAACAGAGGTGTTTTTAAAAAAAGTCATAGTTTTGCGATTTACTAACGATATTGTCCAGGTTTTGAATTACGCAGGTAGTGCGTTCCACTGGTTTCAGTAGAAAAGCGATTTCTTTGTTTCATTGTATTTCGAACACTTTTTAATTTATCAAAATTATAAAATTGACTTTATCAAATACACTTGCATTTATATAGACAATAGGCTCTTGAAATACTTTGTACGCTTACAACATTTATGTGACAACAAGACTCACACCCAAATGAAAAATAAATGTTGAATTAAAACTAAGCAGACAATTTAAGCAATCAGTATTGTCCGCTATGATTTTGGGTGGCAACAATTAAATTCTTTTCAGCGCCTTTTTAATACGGAAATATCGTAATATGAAATTATCAATGTAGTTTAGAAATGTTTCTCTATTGTTACATGAAATAATTGTAATTTATATTACATCCCATTCTGCTTCTTCCGATATCGCTCCTAATCTGAAAAAAGTTTTACCAACATAATACTATTTTCTAATGAAGCTTTTTTATTTTTGATAAAGTATTCTTAATTAATATTTTTAAAATTATTTTCTGACAATAGCATTACAGCTTTGTGAATTATTATTATTACTATTATTATTATTATTATTATTATTATTATTTACGAGAAATTGTACAATAAACTCCTAAAATTATTTAACGTGCTCTCAATGGTTCAGATGTTGGTGTAAAGCAGTTAATTTCTTTCCATCAGCAAATGTATCATCTTAAGTATTTACTTACTTGGGACGGGATTGTTAATTTTTGCATTCAGCGGACTAAAACAAGTTTCATTGTTTTCTCAGTAACAATACTGTATGAACTTGCTATAACATAATTCGTAACCAGTTTTTCAAAGTCGTTTTGTTTCTTAAGGTGAGAGCGTTTATGAACTTAAAGAAACGGAGAGTCCTTGGAATGAAAAAAAGACTACAAAGTTATCATGAAAAACATTAGCTTCATCACCAATCCTCTTACAACTCCGATGACAGTCCTGCCTTGTGAAATATTCCTAGAACGGATCAATGAATGTTGTCCTCGTTTGATAATTGAAGTGAATGCTGGCTCCGTCTCTCCGTCTGCTTGTTGCACTGAGCTGGTTTGGATTTGTACTTGATGTTTTCGTCCATATTATATACTCTCCACAATTTACTAATTCATTCTTTCTTTTTTGTCTCTTTTGTGTTCTTATTGTTGGAATTATTACTCGATTTATCTGTAACTTTAGATTCTTTGTTTTTACGTGCATGCAGCAATAATGAGTAGTTTTTTTGTCATAGCATATTCCCCAGGTCTTAAAAATATATACCATCTACAGCCAAATGTTTAAAGAAAAGATAATAAATGATTTGAAACGAGTAAAAACAGTGTGAGAAATAAAATAAAATCAGAATTTGTTATTTGACTGTATTCCTAGTGTAGCCAATAGAGCGCATTATCCAGCGTCATTCGACAACTTTATAACTGCGTGAACAAGCAATAAAACTTCCGAAGACCTATACAAAAATACTTTCTAACAAGTCTTATCTACCATTAAATAGTATATACAGCCAGATATCGATGTATATTAATAGTGTATACAGTCAGACATTGCTGTATAATAATAGTATATTCAGCCAGATAGTGATGTATATTAAGTACAAAGTTGATGAAACAAAAAATTAAAGTGGAATTGTTCAGACTGTGTCGGAGTGATTGTAAAGACCACAACGTGTTTACTACAAATAATTTACTTTTGGGAGGTCGGATTGACTGCACTGTTCTGTTGGTTGCAGCGTTTCCACAAATTACAAAACTTAAAGCAGAAAACAGGTAAAACTTACAGTTGACTGTCATCTGGCCACTTGTTTGATTCTACACGTAACTTATCTACAAAGTATAAAGCTGAAAGGATAAAACAGGGATAATGCATTGTTCACGATAATTTAGCTACTTGTTTCTGCGCGTAAATTAAGCGCATTCCGCGCGTGGTCGATATATCTTTCACGTCTACGGTTATTCCCTATGTAACACAGTTAATCATTTTGTCAAGAAGGTTCAGCCGGCAAGTTTAATGAATTTCGTTCCGCCTAGCAAATTATCCAGTCCAGTAATAAACCCACGATATGTGCCCGTCCGGAAGTATATGCGTTAGACGTTTCTAATATCTAAATTTAGAAAGTAACTCTCATAGGGTAATAACGCGATTGGTCAGATACGGAACTTGCCGGTCCCTCGTATTTTCCCTATTTATGTCATGTTTCTGGCATATAACTCAATGATCCTAATATTGTGTCAAGACAATTAGACTTTTAACCGTACAAATAGCAACACCCGGAATTGCATCCAGCTTTCGAGAACATTATCAAGATGAAAGTTACGAAAGGTTCGCATCGATACGAGACACGTTGATTTTCCAATATTCGATTAAGCGTCACTGTATGCATAAGTAAAATCTAAATTTCATTTTTCTCTTTTAAAATTTTAAAGTGTTGGTAGTAGGTCAATATATATATATATATATATATATATATATATATATATATATATATATATATATATATATATATATATATATATATATATATATATATATATATATATATATACACATATGAACTCTATGAAAGAATTCCGTAAACTTTCTGTGAGAATCAGATCTGTTCTTTGCAATATATGTAGACTAATCTGGATATAATTATTTTAGGCTTAGGGGAAAATAAATCTCCATGTTTGTATCAGAATGCGGCCACGGTGTTTATAATTATTAATGCGATTGCATATTTCCCCTCTGTTTCAATTTGTTAACAAATCAATTGATGGTTGAAGTCACTCGCTGAAAGCGATTTTTTTTTTTTAAGCGTGCTGCTTGACTGCACAGGTGGATTAATTTATTTATTGATTTTCTGCATTAATACTACACTACTATTTATTCGTAATAACATTTTTGCTGCAAATTAAACTAAACTTATTTTTTGTTTGTGATTGCAGTCAGTAGCTTGACCTTAGGAACTATAGTTCTCCTTACCATGATTATCATGATCATCGAGGGGGCACCAAGTTCTATAACTCCTGCAATTGCGCCATCTGTTTGCGGAAATACTAATTATAAAAAGTGGCACTTACCTTGTGGCATGGCATGCAGACCTGCAAAAGATTCTGGCATGCAGAAGGACACAGCTATCACCATGATTAATGAGAAATTACGTAACATAATTCTGCATACGAAGGAAGCACAGGACATGATAAAGAACCTAAAAGTAAAATATGTAAGTAAGCATTTCTGCATATTATGATTATTGGTCCTTTCAGCTATTGCTCCAATTATTAGTATTATTATTATCATTATTATTATTATTATTATTATTATTATTATTATTATTATTATTATTGTGTTTATTCACAGTAGTTGTAGTGGTGTTGTCGATGATTTTACTGGTTCTCCAATTTTGTTTTCTCAATCAAAGAACATGATTGTGTCAAGTCAAAATATCGTCGTCGTTGGTGGTGATGGTGCTGGTGTTGTTGTTTTAGACATTCATATAATTTCTTGTGCATATTTAACAAATATTTAAACATTTTGTACGTATTCTAGTAGAAAGAAAATAATAGATGTTCATGGGGAATCCCCTAAGATATACACAGAAAAAGAATAATATGTCTTTGAGCAAATAATAATTGGCCGAGTATCATTTCCTGCAGGTATTTGGATGGAAAATATTCTGGTACTGCTGAATTTCCACCAAAATATTATTTTTACTGATCTTCAGGCTTTAGTGTAATGTTTCTTACGGTCATTATATGTCGTTTTCACGTAGATGTTGGTTGGTTGGTTTCTAACAGGACGTTGAGCACATTATTGGTTATATCATGCCGAGAAAATGGGAGCTTTTTCTAAGGACATATTGAGGTAGCCGACCCGGGCTGGTCTCGGGTGGTATATAACCCTCTATCCTTTGGTTAGAACATATAAAAGCAATACGCCTCACTCCATAAAAGGTCAGAAGAGATATTGTAAAGGTGCATGAGGAAACATTCAACTATGAATATCCCCTAATAATGAAAAAAGAATGCACTTTTTTAGTCCTTTTGCTTGTCTCTATAATTTACATCTTCCAACTTTTTCCTGAAACGTTTGGACCAAGTATGCTCATGCTAACAAAAGTATAAAGAAGATAAGAGTATAAATAGGAATGGAATGGATAGTGATTTTACTAGTTTTTCATAACTATTTTATCATACAAATGGTTTCTTTCTTGTTTTTCAGAGCATTGACCGCATCAGTAATACAGATATGGTCACTAGTATCGAACGTAAAACGGAATATGCATTCAAGAACGGAAATATCGATTTTAAAAGTGAAGAAATAAAGGTCAAACCATCGAATGTGGTAAATAATTTTAATACATTTTAATAGTATATAAAGCGATGATGCTATGCAAATAATATTGGTGCAACTTCTTCTTCTGCTTCTTTTTCTTCTTTTGATGATGATGATGATGATTTTTGTTGCAATAGTAGCAGTAGTAGTAATAGGTAGAGAAGGAGGAAGATGATGAGGTAGTGTTCTTGTTGTGGTACTAAAAGTGTTTTTATCAACATTAAGGCATTTATAATCATGTTGTTTTTATGTCCGATTTACATGCTGCCAAACACTAGTCCATACGCAATACTTTACTGAAGAATATTCATTATTTCTCTTACCTTCTTTCAGACGGAAATAATAAAGGCGGACTACGATTCCATGGCGGCAGCCATCATGTTTACAGAACAAATGAGATTTAATGAAGACTCTTCAAAGCTCTACGGCCAGCTGAGCAAAGATCTCAACGGTCTCTCAGTTAAACTCGCTACTATTTTGTGTGATTTCGAAATAATCCAGTGCATTAGCGGAAATGTGCCGAGCACGAACCTAACGTGCCAGAGTACGGTTGCGGGATCTACTCAATCCTGGACAGGAGAAGAAACTAGAATTCTAGTTGAATATTGGGTCCTTAGAGATATAGAAAAATATCTTGCGGTTTTAATTCCAAAGTACCAATTGATATAACGTCCTGTATATGTAAAAGACCCACCCAATCCCCATCTGTGATATGCTAGGACAATTATGCCTTGCGTGTTTTTAGAATTCCACAGTATTTTCATGCATAATATTTTCATAAAATTGTATACCATATACTATCTCAGTCCCAATAGTATAATATATATATGAACCATGACAAGACACGTATGCTTACCATTACTGAGCTATCAACGTCTACCATGGTTATTATCGAAATATATTTTCACCATTGACCCCTGGTTGTATACCCATTTTAAAATTTTTAACCCATTTACATAATGTTTGAGAAACTTTTCATTTTTATATTTTTATTTACATTATTGTACGACTATAAGCCAATTCAATCCAGGTTTGCTTAAGAGATTTTCGATATTGTTGTCAACTTCTATGGTTATAGTTTTTCATTGTTTATTATCGTACTTCAATATTGTAGCGCTACTGAATTCCACGTTTTGCGACAAAAGATTTTGCGCTTCACTCATTGGCAATAAGTTATTACTGTGAATTTAAATATTGAGAAAATATTAGCGAATGTATTTCTGTTGAGAAACATTTATCTTCGCGAAAACGTATATATTTCCAGTATATGTATATTATAGAACCGTGGTTCCAATCACTGTATTGTTATTTAAGAAAAAAACATGTAAAAGATGAAACTGAAATTTGTATTGAGATCTTTTATTGTTAGAAGTGTTAGAAGACCCACTCACCCACCCGGGGGGGGGGGGGGGGGATGGAAGGGGATATAAAATGAAATGACTGCTTTTGCTTCAGGAAAAGGTTCTATTACTTGCAATACTTAAACAAAATAGTGTCAAATTATATTTCAATCGAAATTTTGAAATTACTGTGACATATGCTATGCAACGAATAATCTCCAATAGCAATGGAAACGTGACATTCCTTAATATACACCTCTGTTTTAAACGCTTTAACATTTATAAACAATCGTTATTTTTAAATGCAATTTTTTTTTTGAATTTTTAACACCTTGTACAATTTTTTAAAAATTTGTATACATCTCTGAAGATGATCTCAAATATTTTCCACCATTTTATATACGGTTCTCTGGAAAAGTATTGCATTGTACAGGAATATGTCAATTTATTTGCATTCTGTCATATACATATTGTAAATAATGATATGTTTATTTGTTTCCAGTTCTATTTCCGTTATTAAAGTAGTTCATTTTCAAACAATACTGTATGTTTTATATATATTATATCCATTTAGCCATTTGTGAATGTGCATGGAAGTACTTGTTCTTATGTGCGTGTGTATGGGCATATTATGCATGTTTTACACAATATACAACTATGTTTCGCAAAGTACTCGTTTTACCCAAAAGCTGATATAGATTAAACATTCCATAGCATGGTCAATTGATTCTTCGCATGAAATATTTGCACTTCGAAAGGTATATAAAAAAAAAACAATGCAACAGGAATATTCAACTGAAAAAGTCAGAAAGTCAGGTCCACAATGTGATGCAATATCCTGTTGAGAGAATTAGCTGATGATATGCGATGCTCTCAATCGCACTGCTTAGGTTTTGGATTGGTTTGGAAGATTATATCGTGCCGAGGCAAGTAGAGTAAAGTTCCTTGCCCAAGTGCACACCACGGTAACTGATTGGGCTGATCCAATGATGGGAATCAAACCACCACCCCTTCTAGCCACATGTTCAACGCCTTAATCACTGAACCACAAAGGCTCCAAAAAGAAGCGACGGTAACTTTCGGTACCGCTACTAGTATTCTAGCGATAAAACAGGAAACAGAAAAATGTGGGAATGTACATTAAATGTAAGGTTACTAAAAAAAAAAACAACACAGAACTGCTATGCTCCGTGAAGGATATCTAATCGAATATGAACACTTAGGACTCGACGTATCGGTTTATTAATTTGGTCCCAGTTTCACAAAATATTTCCACTTTTCCTCTTCAAATTGAGACATGTTATATCTTGCTCATTCCTTGCTCATTCCTTGGTTGGCAATAATTAAAATGTGTCTAGGCTTGTATGCCGATTCCAAGAAAACTTCAAAAATGTAAATATAATGATTTGTCCAGTAAACGTTAGGAAGACAAACCGTTCCAAATAAACGTAAACAAGATAAAAGATGACGGGTGAAAATGTTAAAATTCTGTAAAATGTTAATGTATAATATATATATATATATATATATATATATATATATATATATATATATATATATATATATAATCCTCAAAACATAGGGTTCATTACAATTTCAATTAAGTATCACCCAACTTTCGAAGGTGCAATCGTTAAACCTCAAATACTTCTACAGTGTCTCTTTTGTATCTTTGAAGAAAAGTATAAAAAAATGTGTGCAGTTTTAAAACTATATTGAACATAAAGATTCCATTCTCGTTACAATGAGCATGAGCAAGATAAGGTCAGATTGGAATCTGAATCTAAGGCGAAATTCGTATAATTTTTTGTGTGAAAAAGACAACCTTATCCACCACCTGACTCCAGAATATGCATGTGTTAAAAATGCTCATGAGCTGAGCTGCGTATCTATTTTTGGACAGCATCTTGTGGAAAGTCACGTGAATTATCTGTCAAAACGACCCTATTGTGAATAAGACGGTGAAATCACAAAATGATGCTACTTAGGGTCTCTTAAAACATTCTGAAAACTTGAGGATTTTTTTTTTTTTTTTTTTTGTGAGGAATAAACTTCCCGGAACCGGAGCCTTACAAAGAGATGTGAAGAGTGATAGAAGGACAGAAGTTACTGTGTTCTTCAACTAAACATCAATGTACCAGTATTCACTAAACTTGGAAAGAAGATTTTGTTTTGTATATTACAAACGGTTGCACACTCCTACTCACGCATAGACGTTCGAAGCTAGAGAACGGAGCGGGTGAAACCTCAAATTAGCGCCGTCACAGATACGAAAAGGGAGTTGTCTTATCTTAAATATACAAATGTGTGCAATTTGCTGTCTACGCGCCAAAACAATCACACACACACATGCAGGTCAGTATCTCCGTCTTTCCGTCTCACTGTCTGTCTGTGTGTCTCTCTGAATGTGTGTCCGTCGGTCCATCAAGCTTGTCATTTCTTCTCCCACACCGCTTGGAGTCTTTAATGGAACTTTATAGGTTAGATATGTGTTTCAGCTCGTCTTCATTTTTCCTCCTACATTGGTTGGAGATTTCACTGTAGCTTTGTAAAGTGAATATGTGGTTGGTGAAGATCCACAATAACGTTTTACATTTTTCCTCTTGCCTAAAATTGGGTACATTTCTTGTAAAAATATTTCAAAGATGTATATTTTCGGGGAATTTGGTTCATCATAACTTTTCCTGATACACTAGTTGCAGCAATATATTGAAACTTTTAGCCATGAGACGTGGTTAGTATAGATACGCAACCAGTTTAAGATTATCCTCTGACCTATTTGGCGGGAAAATGTCTTGCAAAATTTTCAGTAAAGGAATATTTCGGAATTTCACTTTGCCATCGTTTTACCTCCCACGCCGGTTGGAGGATTGTATTGGAATATTGTTGGCTATATGTGTATTTGATGTACGTGCGCGATAAGGTTTAACTTGTTTCCACTGACCCAATGTTTTCTCAATTTTCTTGCAAAATTGTCAAAAAGATGTCTTTGGTGAATTTAGTTCGTCATCTCTTTTTTCACTGCAAAAATATTTTCATTTTTTCCTCTGGTCTATTTTTAAAAGAAAAATTGAAAAATTATCAATTTAAAATGAACTATTTCAGCAATTAAGTTTGTTGTCGTTTCTCCTCCTACACTGGAAGATTTTATTGAAACTTTTGTTGCCCAGATACATGCTTTGTATAGATGTGCAATAAGGTTTAGCTTCTTTCATATGGGCCATTTTTCTTGAAATTTCTTGAAAACTCTATAAAGGGGAATATTGGTTTTTAACATGCCATTGATTTTCCCTCCTAAACTGCATTAAGAATTTAATTATCCCTCCACTTCTGCGATGAACGGGGATATTGCCGTTACGCAGTGAGCCAGTCTGTCCATACGCGATAAAACTTGTCATTGCTTAGGTGGCAGGGGACAGTTTCGTCAATTGGCCCCTGTCAAATTTCTTAACTTACGGCTATGATGTGACTTTTTGAGCTATTATTGTTTAATAATTAAAGATATGGATATATTTGTGCATTAGTTGTTTCGGGGTTGTGTTGTTCTTCAAATTGATGTGAGGCATGTACACCTCCCATATTCAGTTCACAGTATGTAGACAGTGAAATACCAATAGTCGGCTAGGAAGCAGAGCTAGCCACCCATGGCAATAAACATGTGGATTCAAGGCAAGAAGAATATCTCAAAAACGACTTGGATGGCAACTATTTTGAATTGCGTCAAGCTGTTTAATACACAGTGTTTTGCGGAAATATCACCTAGGAAAAGGGCTTGTGTTTGCACTGTGAGCATCACTTGGTGTCAAAAATGACCTTCGGACGTGAAAAATGCAGGTATAAATTTGGGATTGGGGTGCATAAACTTCTTTTGCTATGAACTGCCATTGACTTGTCAGGTCAAGTGAATAATATTTGTATGCTTTGTTTTAATACAGCCATCCAAAATTATGGGCCTTTTTGATCTCACTTGTGTATTTTATTTTTTATGATTTTTTATATTAGGCAGGTGGATGCGGCATTATATTTGTGCATAAAAACTGTCCCTTGCACCCTTATGGTCACACGCCTTTTTGGGGGAGTTTAATGAAACATTGTAGGATACATATGTGGTTGGTGTAGATATAGTATATGTCATAATCTTCAAAGTACATATATATTAAGAACTGCCTCAAATATTCCTGTTTATATAGGCTTTTTAAGGACGTTTTACACAGAAAGCGACTCGGGATAAGAACACTGTTGAAAATGTTTAAATTCTCAGTAACCATGAGAGTAGTGTTACATTAAAGTGTGTTTTTCTCGTTAATAACATCAAACAGTCATAATCATAGAATTTTGTTTATGAGGCAATAATATAAAATTATCCCCATCCACAAACTCTGGATATGCATACGCTATCATAGACCCATTTGACTCCTATACTTAACTCCTGAAATTATAGAATGTCAGGGCTATTACACCATATTTATGACTATAGGAAATAGAGTTTAAAAACATTAGACAAGACGGTTTTCAGATCTGTGGTATGTTAGAATTATCTGTGTTGAGATAAATATAAAACACTCAAGAAAACAGAAAACGATATTGCCGGCATAATCGATTACTTTAGCCGAAGCGGCTTGAAACAGACGCAGTCACCACGAAATGCATAGCATGATAAGCACAAATATTCGCTCCTATTTGCACTATTTAATTTGAACTAGTATTTATTATGAAACAGTACATTCTAATACGGTGTTTAAATTTGTTCGTTTTTCTTTGACAAATTTGTATAGTCATATAGTCAGCGTATATGATGTTCCTCTCCATATATCGAAATTGTTTTCAAAAACATGTTGTCTGTATTTTTCTTCTGACATGGCAGTTGATTTCTTTTGCATAATACAACTTGTTAAACATTCTAAAATTTACTGTATACTTTAATACTTTATTCAGTTTATGAAAAATTATCAATAAATGTGCATGGTGCGTTCCAGATATTCACACACAATACTGGTGTTAGTTTAGCCTTTATATCTTGTCTATTACACCACAATGGCTAAAGCATGTTGTGGCCTTGGTCTAAAACAAAAATCAAATGATAAACGCGGACAGCGATTTCATGGCGTCAGCCATCATGTTTACAAAACAAATGAGATTTAAATACGACTCTTCAAAGTCCTACCACCAGCTAAGCAAACATGTCAACATCTCAACAATCTCTCAGTTAAAGTCATCATCATTTTATGTGATTACAAAATAACCCAGGCCGTCAGCGTAAATGTGCCGAGCACGAACCTAACGTGCCAGAGTGCTGTTACGAGATTAAATTAATCTTCGACAAGGAAAGAAGATATAATTCTAATTGAATATTGGGCCCTTAGCGATATGTCAAGAGAAATATCTTGATGTTCTGATTCCAAAATACCAATTGATATAGTACCAACTGATATGGAAAAGGCTCACCCCACCTCCGTCAGTGATATTTGAGGATATTCATATCTTGTGTGTTTTATGAATTCCACAGTATTTGAATCCATAATATTTTCATAAGATTTTATATCATATACTATCTCAGTCCCAATAGTATAATATATATTTACCATTACAAGATACGCATATTTACCATTATTGAACTAGCAACATTTATCATAGTCATTCTTGACTTTTTTAACCGTTGGCCCCTATTTGTATACCACTTTACAAGTTTTAACATCTTTACACAATAATTTATAAACTTTTTATTTTATATTTTTAATTTCCTGAATGTGCGACTCTAGTATTTAACGCCTGTTCATTCTATGGTTACTAAATAAATGTTGGAGGTTGACATCAACTTCCAAGCATATACATTTTCATTGCTTATTACCGTAATACCGTATAGTAGTGCTGTAATATTCGACATATTCACGACAAAAAATTTCGCGATTGGCTCATTGGCAATATATTGAAATAATAATAAAATTTTGGCGAATAAATTTAATCCTAGCGAAAATCGTGTGATTAACGGTATATGTATAATGAATTTCAAGGATGAAACTGAAACTCGTATTGAGAGTTTTATTGTTAGAAAGAATCCGCACGCCCTGTCAAGAATTGATTGCTTATGCTTAAGAAAAAGATTTCATTGCCAACAATGCTGATCTATATTACATAACAGTGTTCGGCATGGTAACGACAAATTCTATCACAACTGAAATTTGAAATGACCGAGACAACAGAGTCTGAAGTGCGATAAATCCTATTGAAGGAAGCAACTTATTTGCCCCAATAAGAATAAAACAGGTTTTAGAGATTTGTTTTAAGCCCGAAAAACTCTCTATATTATCAAGAATATTAAACCTAATGTCATCATATAATAATATGTGCACCAATAAAATTATTGCTAACTAGGAAAGTTAAGTAAATGGGAGTTTGTTTTAATATTGCTTATCTTTCGTTAAATGCAATCAAAATCCACGCATCTAAATAAAGTAGTATTGTCAGATATCCCATATAATAATTTTTTAAAGAAAAGGATCTTCAGCATTACGAACACGTATGTGGTTCTACGTAATATCAAATTCCAGTCCGATCCTGTCATAAATTCCATGAAATAAAAATCAGGTTGACAGAACTAAGGAACATGTCAGAGTTATGATTTATTACATATGTGACATATTTTCGAATCCTTAACAATATAGAAAATATTACTTTCCCGTTGACCATTATTTAGTGCAGTTTAAGGTTAAACTTGGAAAATTTTGATTTGTAAGTTTCGATTCGTACTGAGATTTCACCAAATTAATCTGTTGTTTTGAAACTGAGTTTTGCTTAGAACGCTATTTAGTTTAACCCTTCCCTAACAACAAAATGGAAATTGGTTGATATATACTCCTATGTTTAAACGTTTTAGCGTTTTCAAGCTTTACCTATTTGTAAATGTAATATCTGAATGATAAACTCCGTGTGTATGGTATTTATATTTGTATACATCTCTGAAGGTAATCTCAAACATTTTCTACCATTTTATATGCGGTTCTCTGGAAAGGTATTGTATTCTCCAGTAATAAGTCAACATCTAATATGCATATTTATGTTGAAGTATTGGTATGCTAACTCGATTCCAGTTTCACAAAATATTACCATTTTCTTTTTCAGGTTTAGACTTTTGACATCGTGCTCATTGCTTGGCTGGCGACAATTCAAATTAAACTGAACTAAGGTTTCAAATACATCAATTATATCCGGAATTTTTCTGAAGCGTATCGATGTATCTCTGATAACAAACTTTTGAGCAATTCCAAGGAAATTTGAGGATATCACGAACGTCAAGAAACATATCAAACATTTTCAGAAAGAAATGAAATTTCTACAATTGTAAAACTATATTGTAAAACCAGTTATATTGTCGTTAGAAGCATTATGAACAAGACAATGTAAGATTTTGATCTAAGGAGAATGAACAATATTGAATAAGGGCCCTTTGCTGTTCCCGTTTAATGAAAAAATAAATATTGATAAATTTCATGATTCTTTGTCTCAATGTATTATTTAAGATAAAATATCAAACTCGTATACATTCATTATATTTATTGATTTCTATTTAATGCAAGAAAAAAGACCTTTAAACATGGACTGATATTGGGAATTCCAGAATGAATGCTTCGTTTAGCAACTTCAAACTCCAAATCAGACATGAGCGCAATCATGCTCAACGAAGAAATTTCAGAGACTGTTTATTTCTAATGAAAAACATTATGATCAAAATATCATTGTGGAACAAGGGTGCGCTGGTGTCTATAAAGTAAAAACTTCAAAATGTTACTGTCTATGTCTGAATGTTGTTGTTGTTGCACTGTTTCTACACCAGTTTCCACTGCGCGTAAAGAAATAGAAATAAAATTTTTACCGCATCGTATTCTGTTTACTGGTATTTGTTCTCTTAGAGTTTTTATTAATTGCATTCATTCATATCTTTCTTTCTTTATCCTTTCGAAATTTTTCCTTACCTTGCGCACATATCTTGTGCCAGTGGGAATTTGGAATAAAACGTAAGCAGTCGATAAAGTAGCACTTTGTTGTTTAATGTGCCTGAGTGACAATTTAACACAGAAACGATGACATAGCTAATTATAAGTAGATGCATTAATGCCCACAAATAAAGTATAACAAACGATTTAACGTTCTATATTCAATTTTGTTATAAGACAACCCGACAATATGGGGAAAATTAAGAACATATGGTAGACTCTACTTGTAATGCATTCTTCGCACGTCCATATTGAAATAAAACTAATTATTATCTATATATAAAGATCAAAGCCAAGGTACATTACATTATATTTTATTTAGTCGATCTACCTTCCAATTGTAACAATACTGGGCATGTCGTGTACAGTAATAATGTGGAAGCCACAACATAAGGACGTCTTCAAATGTACAATAAAATATATACTGTGTTTGCCGCATAGCAAATGTGTAAACTCCATTTTCCCAAAGAGTTATATATATATTACAACGGTCAGTAAAGAAAAGAAACATCAACAATATCTCTTCAGTAGTCGATAGTTAAACTGGTAGAGCGTCTACCAGCCGAACAGAGAAACGTGCTTTGAATCTCATCAGTGTTTTTTTTAATTTAACCTTTTATAATGCGAGAAATTTTCTTCAGACTATAGCATTACCAATTTACATGTTAGAAACTAAGTTGCACAATTTTCCCAAACAAGTGCAATCATATAAAATATTTGCGGAAAAAATAGAGAATCACCTGGCATAAAAGTGAATTCATTTATGCCAGTGCAAATTTTAAATTGGTTCTCAAATACTGGCATTTCCACAGATGACGGCTAGTAAGTATTCTTCTAACTGAAAGCGGTGAGGGAGATGAGTCCGGTTCCAGCGTTCGAAATTGCTGCCTGCCCAGCAGTTTGACACCACTTACTTTAAGAGTAGACCAAAATATTTATAAAAAAAAAAAATTACTCTTGTTTAATAGTCTTCCCCCAAGTCCAGCAGGTTATGAAAGTTAATACTCTGTTTCTTTCGTTTGGCACACCATATCATCAACCGTGATTTCATTCGTTTGTATTTGGTACTGTGTATGTTAATGTAATATTTTGTTTTACTACAAGAGAGATAGAGAGAGATAGAGAGAGATGGGTTCTCTTGTTTGGAAAGTATAAAAGATTCATTTGTATAGATATTTCACTTAAATATTTCATAAGGAATGTTATCGCCTGTGAAAGACAGGTAAGGCATAGGCATGACATTGATTAACTGGATTGTTGGCAGCATTGATGATTATGTTAAGGTTTTAAATGTGAATAAATCATTTTCAGTGTTATGCACATTTTTGGGGCGTGATGTATACTTTATCTGTAAAAACATATAATTTATGATATAAATATCTATTTTTCTTCTGTATACCACACCCCATAGCCAATTATTTATTTTTTCAGCGAGGGCCTAATTCAATTCAAAATCATGTATTGCCGTTCAGTCCATAGATGACAGAGTTGAGTACATGCGGAGAGATCACACATGGTGAAGTATAATTACATAAACACAAAACAAAATATCCAACAGGATGACAACGATCCAAACACGTCAACACATACTCGCACCATATTTATATATAGAATATGAAATCATGAAATAAAAGTGTAACTAAACGCAGAAAAAATAAAAACATTAACTTGTGAGACTTGGACTATTGGGAGGAGTTACGATAGCAGTTGCTGAGATCAAATGAATTGCTGATTATAGCAATGACAGAGCGCCGATTTAGTGTTCTGCGGCTGCGTCATAAGTCAAACTATCCAAGTTGTGACATGGGTGATTTAAATCTTTAAAGTTTACATTTTGCCTTGTATGTGATATTACTAATGTAAACACACAATACTTATGTGTAATAGCAACACGTCTTGCATCTATACTGGTATTACATGCAATTTACAGACAAAGGTATTGTTTTGAAAGAGTTTTTTATATTTGTTTTATTTTTTTTAAACAAAGTATTGAACATTGCATTGTTCTTAAGATGTGGGAGACAGAACTTTGATAACGATTGTTCGTGTGTTTCTCTCTCTCTCTCTCTCTCTCTGTGTGTGTGTGTGTGTGTCCATTACAACAAAACCAAGGACAAATTGTATAAAAACATCTTGAATTTCCAGGAAACAAACACCACTATTTTCGGTGAACAAGAGGAATCAGAAACCCCAAGAAAGCCTTCATTAACTATCATATCAGCCAACAATATTTCCAACAGACACCGTTTTTGATTATATGAATGACTTTCTTATTTTTACGCCGGACCTTAAAACAGTTTCAAGTTGACTTGTAAGTTAAATTTATCCATCATGCGCTGCTAGGTTCCATTTCGAATTATTGTTAACAAATTAAAACCGTATTTTATGCAGCTTTATGGCATGAAAAAAAGGAAAATACATATTGTCATTTGAAATTTAGTGAGTAGTTTATGGATAGACAAAGTCAATGCGAAATACAAGAAACTGATTACAAATTTGTATAG
The DNA here is from genome assembly GCA_029931535.1 of Margaritifera margaritifera. NCBI lineage: Eukaryota > Metazoa > Mollusca > Bivalvia > Unionida > Margaritiferidae > Margaritifera > Margaritifera margaritifera. The sequence continues at coordinate 147,917 of JAQPZY010001331.1, forward strand.
CTTGTTTAATATTTTCTCAGCACACTGTTTCCATGGCAATCAGCAAGTGAACAAGTTAAGTGTTCTTTCAGGAATCAGAACATTACACTGAGATGTGGAGAGTAAGAGATGGACAGAAACTATATAACGTATGAACTGAATATCAACGTATGTATCAGTTTTCCCAAGAGTTTTAGAAGGGGATTTTCTACATTACAAACGGTTGCACACTCCTACTCACGCACACACGTTCGCACGTTGGAACATGTAACATCATTATTTCAGGTTAATTTCTTGGACTCAGTGACGACCTCACAGACGATGAAACGTGAAACGTGAAACAAGTAGAATCTTAGTCTCTACCTTTTCTTTGCTCGGAACTAGAAAATTAAGCGGATGAAACCTCATACTCGCGTCGTCACAGATACGAAATAGAAGTTATACTTATTTTAACACACACACACACACACACACACACACATATATATATATATATATATATATATATATATATATATATATATATATATATATATATATATATATATATATATATAGTGTAAAGGTGACGGTAAATGTGGTATTGCCACACTGTGGTGATATCACATCCGAAATTACCTTTTCCCATTTAGGAAATACATCTGCAATGAATATGATATTTCCATTTTATCTCCACACTTCTGCGAAGAGCGGGAATATTGTCGTTATTCCCGTCTGTAGGTTTGATTGTTTGTCCGCGTGTCAGTCTGACTGTATTTCTGTCCGTTGGTTCGTCCGTGACAAAGCATATCATCCCTGCTCCTCCCACACCGCTTGGAGGATTTTAATTAAGCTTTTGGGGCTAGATATTAGGTTTGTATAGATCTACGATGATGTTTTACATTATTCTTCTCGCCTATTTTCGTTGACATTGTTTCAAAAAATTTCAAAAATGAGAGTATTATGAGAACTCAGTTTGTCAGCGTTCCTTCTCCGACATTGGTTGGAGGATTTTATTAAAACTTTGTCGGCTGGATAAGTGATTGGTGTAAATGCTCCATAAGGTTTTACTGTTTTGCTCTGGCCCTTTTTTACTGTTTTCCTCTGGCCCTTTTTTTACTGTTTTCCTCTGGCCCTTTTTTACTGTTTTCCTCTGGCCCTTTTGGGAGTAATTTCTTGAGAACATTTTAAAATCATGGATATTTGTGAATTTAGTTTGTCATTGCTTCGCCTCGTACGCTGGTGGCAGGATTACCAATTTTTTTTTTTTTTTTTTTTTTTTTTTTTTATCTAGGTAACTTAAAACGGAGAAATACTTTTTGTCAAACCAAAATGTTTCAAGAATTTCTAATACATGTAGGAACTGTTTGTTTTTTTTACAGTGCAAGCATGCAAGCTATGAAATTCCAGAACGCAGCTCATGTTACGAAAGCTTCCTCGACGTAGCCTGTAAGACATATCCTGTTTTGTACTCCAAAAGAATTGACAATGATTTGAAAATTTACACTATCAGCCATATTTCTGTCCATCAAGTGTATCTATTTAACCCGAAAATCATTTCAATCGATGCACACAAAAAGTTAGTAAAGGGGCAGAAATGACTGGGGACTGAATAGGTCAAACGTTCTTTGTTATAGTATTTTTCCATAATACATAACAATACTCTTCTCTTTCACCTCCTGCAAAAAGTAAGTGAATTGTGGCCGGAAATTTTGCATTTAATTTTCCAACTTCAAATTAAATATTAAAGTTAACAGCTGGAACTAAAAACCTTAAAGCGTTGGGTATATCTGAAAGTGTATGACAATTATGTTATCGATTTCATATATATGTAACCGATGTACTTAAAAATTGTACAAATGTAAAGTTTTAAAAAACATTAATTGAATTTTATGATTTAAATGCATGAATTTCTTTGTTATTTTTTCACAAGTTTTGATTGACAAATATCAATCGTTATAAATGTTGTATAAATTTATCAATTGTATAGTCTAATACAAAATTTTATTTTTCTTTGTTGTTTATATGCTACTAATTTATCAGTTCATTGAATGGAACATGTAAAAAAAATTTTGATGTTAATTTCTTGGACTCAGTGACGACCTGACAGACGATGAAACGTGAAACTTATAACGCTCATAACTTTAGGAATTATTGATAAATTTCACTTCCGTCTTTAATTGTACATACGACTGATCAAATTATAACAATAATTTGTTGGATAAAAACGAATTACCAATTGTTTATTACTAATACTTTTATGGCTACAGCAGCAGTACCTGTGGCAACATTAGTGCTCACGACGACATAAATAATCTGGAAAATATAGCAGCCTACAACAAGAGAATAATACAGATCAGTTGGTGACTCTTGCGTTCTTGGTAATATGTACTTGTAACTAATACAAGGCAAGCAATTTGATAAGTTGAGTAGTTAAACATCCAAATTAAGCTGTAAACTTTTTACTACTTTGCATCAACTCGCATAGGATATTAATTTCGGATTTTATTTGAATCATTTTGATTTCAATGTACCCGCAACGTACATTAAAGCGCATACCTGACTGGCTGAAGTGGCAAACTGACACACCGGTGATTACAACATTACTGTCCCATATAGTTGCAGGCATGGCATTCCAGCTTTTGTTACTGCAGCTTCATCTGGCTAAGAAACTGTGCATTGCAGAGCGGTACATAATTGCAATTGTTTCCTATGTATATCTGGGACACCGGATTAAGGGCTTCTATACGGGCATGCATATTAACGAGTTCATGTGATGTGACTGCTGTTCCATTTAATACAGCAACCAAACTTCCGCTCATTCGTTCATTTGAAACATTCGGTTGCTTTGCACATGTGACACGACTTGAGCGTCTGTGGTTTTGGTCATGTGACTATCATGTGACGCAAGAAAAACGCCAAATTGCACAATGGCCGGGTCAATTGACAGTATTCTGAGCAATTTGAGCTACAACGTGAAATTAAAGGCTGAGCAACGAGAATCGTTATTCAAATTAGTCAAGGGAAAGCAACGCATGTTATTGCTTTTTTAGCTATGAACTTCAGGAAAAGCATAATATATACTCATTTCCTCATCATAAATAAACGGTAAAGTGTCTTTTGCACAATAGTTAAGAAATGTTGTTGATGATAAAACATATGAGGATTTTTTTTTGTTTTCATGATCATAATGATCATAATGATATTATTATTATTATTATTATTATTATTATTATTATTATTCAAACACAATTATTATATTATTATTATTATTATTATTATTATTATTATTATTATATAAAGGTGAAGTTATATTAATTTTATATTGTGATTTGTGTTGTTGTTGTTGATGACCTTGATATTACAATCTTACTAATCTTCATATAAAATTGTTGGACGAAGACATGTTGATTTATGGTATACATTAAAGAATCAAAACTGAGTTTATGTTTCTTCTCATGGAGACCTAATATGAGATATCTTAATGTAAACAAAATATTATCTCGAGGTTATATCAAAGTATTCTTGATTTCACTTTTCTAATCGTATAAATATAAGAATATGCAACATTATTCAATTATGTACTTGCATAGAAAAATTAAATTATGTTATAGACGTGTTTACATTCACTACTGTAACAACAAATTAACAATACATAAAGTTGAGTATATACGAGTTTCTGTGAATTCATGTTATCATTATGACAAAGCTATTGTTGGTATATGGAAACCAAAAATATTAAATATGACATAGTATATATAGTTTGCAATTTAACTTTAGAAAATTTATTTTAAACAAATTGCATGAATGAATACTCGTTTTTATGTTATTTTGATCTTCAGCTGACCAGTAAGTCCCAAATAGTGCTGGTTATTTCACCATTGCTGGACTTGATAATGGACCAACAGGCGACAATGAGGAAGCACATCATGCGTTATAAACGATATGCCAAAGGAATGCATTTAAGGTAATTTACCATTGACAGCTATATATGTACAATACACTATTTGAAAAATAAATAGAAGATACCGGATATATTTTCATCGTCTGATTAGAAAAACGTGACATCGTACATCGTATTTGGTACAACAATATGAAATATATCCGGTATTTACGCGCGAAAAGAAAATTTTCTTTATATTATATACCAAACTAGCTCCGGAATTGAAGCTTAGAAGATTAAACTCACTCTTCAAGCAAAACACCCCACCCCCTATTTCGTAAATTCGCCTTACTTTTGATCATATAAATATCAGTGACTTAAGAGAGTGGTAGGATCTGGATGACCTAATCTGTCGCAGTAAATTATATTTTTGATATTTTGTAAACTATTTAATCATACCTGACTACACAGTACGACGTCGAGTCAAATTTCTTCAGCAAAAATTAATTTCCATGTCTGAAATGTAATACAGTTTTTATGCTTCAATTGTTTTGGTTGTTCTAGCTCACAATGTGATCTCTTTTGATTCTGCAGGTATAACTTAATAACTTATGTAGGCTCGCACAATAAAGTGTCGCATGGCATGATGGGAAATCTTATATTTTTACATGTGAAAATATAAGGATATATTTTTCACATGTGAAATCCAGGAAATAAAATAATATGGAAATTATTTATCTAAAAGTTTCTATATTTCTGTTTATAGTATGAACAGTTTTGAGACCTAAATACTGGTACAGGTAAAGTCAGTTACAGCGGATGGTTGCTTTGAAGTAAAGTGTCGGGCGCATATTCCAGTAGTCGTGGATTTTAAACCTATACAGGCCTGCCTAGGTCAGCTGTCTCAGTGCATATGGTCAAGGCACTTTACTCCTGTAGCCTTTGCACAATATAAACTACATGTGTTCGTGTGCCTTAAAGCACCCAAAAAAATCATTTTTTTAAAATTATAATTTACTTAGAGTTTACCTTAATATTTATTTTCATAAATGTCACCTACAGTTATTCTACAACTGACTAGAAGCCAAGTCAGAAGATGTTTTATTTACTGTACTCTTCTAGGTCACTCATCCATTATTGCTTTGTAAGTAATATTTACATTTAAGAGACAAACAAATATACAAATAAATCTTATTGAATCATTTCAGCAACATACTATAGATAAAACTTAATTTTCAATGAAAAAATAAACACAGTATATGTAGGAAAGGGATAGCAATCGAATCTACTTTCTTACCGATGCAAAAGATGGGAATGTGGATGCTAGTCTGGACAGCTCAGAGGCGATCATGAAGGAGTAATGGTTACATGCTATGCAAAGAGAATTGTTGCGGTCCCAGCTCTGTCTGTTTGCTTTTGATGAGGCTCACTGCATTTCTCAATGGTGATTATTATATTTTAATATTAAAATTTATGTGAAAAGGAAACAATGTATAACCATACTAACATACCGTGTAACATCTGGCACTGTGTCTGTACTTTATTTACAATAAATAAATATAAGATTCTCTTTGTTTCCTTGCAATAATATGTTCTTCCATAACCAAAATGATTTTCACTTCTTGTATTCCAAAGTAGAGAATATAGCTCTCGTGACTTAAATCAGACTTGTATGAAAATAATAATGCAAGAAGCAAACAACTAATATAAATCATATATAATTGCATTTATTCATGTAACTCATAGTACCTTGGATAATTTACTTCTAGTCAAACACAATCAGTTTAACAAGTGTAATTATTCCACAACAGCCGGAGTAGACTTAAGCCCAGAGTATCTAAGAATGGCTGAGCTGGTGACTCACATCCAGCACATTATTTTTCTTCTCCTTATTGCCACAACAACAGCAAGGATGGAAAAGGATTTGAGGACTTTGCTCGCACTCCCTGGCTGGGTGGGTGAGTGGGGGGTGGTGGCATACAATTGCCAAAATTCCGGACAGGTGTCACATTGTTACTAAACCTCAATGTGTAAATACAAAGTATATATCTCAACAGCTTTGATATATATATATATATATATATATATATATATATATATATATATATATATATAGATAGATAGATATAGACATAGTGATAGATAGATATATAGATAGAGAGAGACAGAAAGAAAGAGAGATAGATATATAGATAGATAGACATAAAGGTATATGTTTGTCTTTACGTCTATTTTTCTCTTTATCGTTACATTTTCATGAAACATCATTTAGCTGAAATAATTAATAAATAATTATAAATTGATTTGGTACACAGGTACACTCAATTCATTGAACTCTTTACATGCTCTTACAGTACGTATTGATAAAGACCTGATACACTGATACAAAAAACAACTGTGAATGTTAGTCAGACACAAGAAAAGGTACTGGAACAGAACAGAAAGACAGACACAGGAGCAACGCAGTAATTGGATTCAAGTGTGATCTTGTTTGGAACAAGTAGTTAAAACAAAAGTCATTATAGCAAGTGCAAACTCCCATTACTCGTCACCACCATCACCACTACCCCCAAATCACGCAAAAATCACCCATATTCCGGCAAGAAATAAGTTTCACTCTCTTTATTTTATCTACATATTTTACCTTCATTAAGTAGTCATCTCCCTTATCCAGCCACAATTTGTCCATCCTGTTGAAGGCTGCTTAAAGAGTAAAGAACAAAAAAGTTTGAAACAGTGGGACCTTTGGCCTATCTTTGAGCATGGGTTTATTATCGGATAACTATGCTACACGTATACCCAAACATTAGGTAATAAGATAAGGTTAAAAAAATTGATTGAATTGTATCTGTTTCTTTTACAACATAACACTAGTACTAATTATTTATCGTTCAAACCTAATATATACAAACATATGGAGAGGTGCACAGAGACGTGTGAAGACGTACATGGGATGGCTGTCACAACATGTCATGGCCGAGGGTGAGAATTCCAGAAAGATAGTGGTCTATTGCTAAAGTATGAGTACTTACAATAACACTTGTATGTGGCTCACAGAAGACTTGCCAGAGAAGGCACATAAGTGCAAACGGACGGCTTCTGATAATCATTTAGTTTTGATGTTCCAAAGCGTAACGGATAAGGTCTCAGTGGACATAATTGTAGCAGATTTTTTGCAATCAGAGGGTTTCATACGTGTTCTTGTGGCCACGGTTGCCTTTGAAATAGGAATGCAGGTCGATGGTGTAGATTGTGTGATACATTGGGGGGGGGGGGAGAATATTCAGTTATGTTCTACTGGCAGGAAGTTGGAAGATGTGCTCGGTATGAGCGGAAAGAACCTGGAATATGTTATCCCTTTATTATGTCCCTGTTGAGATGAATACATGAAGAAACTTTGCAACAACTCCGACTGTCTGAGAAGTTTGGTGCAGGAACATTTTCTTCTCTCTAACATGGATTGATCATCCTTACCATCGACTGAAAAGTGTGGTCAAGATGATTGTTTTTAATGTGCATGTAAAGTTGGCATGTGTTGTGTCAACTGTATGTGATGATGTGGATGTCTAGGAAATATTGTGAATGTGACTGACATATTGTAGATTTATGCATGCAACACACCCACAAACAGACAGATTGGAATGAATAATATTTGGAATTCAAAGAGATTTTAGGGCATTTCAATGCTATATTACGTGAAATAGCTGCTAACAACAGCTGATTAAAGTAGATTGCTTTAAAATTATCAGCACGTTCTATGCTATCTATGTTTATGTAACCTATATAATACCATTGGATTCATACTGGGTGGAATTAGTTGATACATCAGCACATACTAGGCTATATTTTCCCTTACGACTAATACCAATATATGAAAAATACAGTGATATTCGTTGGCGTACCGTCACACTCTAGGCTCCATATATGAACTGTCGACTACCAGTGGAATGCATGTAATTTTTCAATGGCACATCATTTTCTTTTTGAACCAAAGTAGATATTATGAGAAGTCTTTAGGTGAAAAACCCCTATCGATACAACCATTCATTCAGGAGGATAAGTGATAACAAGATTTTGAATATGGCAACTTTGAACATTTTAATTTAGGACCAATTAGACATCAAAAAAGAAGTCTTTTAAGGAAAACTCCATTCAGATATGAGAAACTGTTCAGGTGAAGTACCTATAACAAAATTTGTAAGATGGCTGCAAGAGTTCTCATTGTGGATGTCAGATAGTTACAATTTTCGTTTAGGACCAACTAGCCCACATAAAAAGTCATACAGTGAAATGGATGTAATTAATTGGCACTGCATCACATTCTTGGCTATATAATCCACTGGATGTGGACTTTATTGAATTTATTGTCATATCAGCTCTTTATATGCCAAACAACCCAATATGAACTATCTGCTGCCTGTATATAACCTTGTGCAAACCAACATGTTCTGTATACTTCTCTGCAAAAGTGGCTGACATGCTATAAACTTTACTCTATGTGGCCTTAGCATATTAAAATAAAGTGAAATTAACTGGAAATATTAATATTTATGATCTTCACTGTCACGCAACATCAACAGTTTGCCTTATGAAGCCACCAAGCCCCAAGCATGGTCAAACGATTTTCTACTTTATAAAGATTCAATGTCACTTATCGCACACCGTTTTGCCTTTGTCCATCAACTTAATATCTGAAGCATTACGTTGTGAAAATAGTCTCATCGACTTAGATGATCCACAAACACCATCATATGACGCCAATTTCACCGACTGTAATGAAAAATAAAATCACTGGTACCCAATGTCCGAAGTGTGTCCATGCAGCCACCAGACCCCAAGTATTGTTCGATTTTCGATTTTCTGTTATTGTGAACATTCCACATGTTTCGTATCTTCCATTTTCAGTGAGTTTTGGCCCTTGTCGATCAACCTCTTATATTCACACGTGATGTACCTCGTAACATGGGTAGCTGAAAAATCATTCAACATATTCTGATGTGATTTGAAATACTTTATGTTCACATTTATTTTAAAGGTAGCTGATGGATCAATGAACATATTCTGAAGCAATTTCAAATACTCCATGTTTACATTAATTTGAAATGAATTATCTTGCAAACGTTTTTGGTACAATCCCTAAATTTTTATTTTTTTGTAAGTTTACCTTTTATTGGTTTGATATGGTTATTGTTGTGCTGAGGTGTTGTTAAACTCTAATACATATATATACTAATGCAATTTGGTCTGAACATTGTCTGACAAACATATTATATGTGACTGGGATTTAGACATTTATACTGAATTTGTAAGTTAATGTGTGTAAATAGAGTTCACTCAATCAACTATAATCCGAAGTTTTTGGGACATTTTGTTTAGATGCTTCTGAACCCTTTTCCAAAATTCTCCCACAAGATTTAAATGTGGACAGTAAATCAGTATTAGTGAATGCTGAACGACACCTTTGAGATAAACACGCAGCATTTATTGTCTAAGAGGATGTTTCACGAGGTACTCAATATCAGCATTCCTCATCACATCATCTCTTTCTCACTTGAGATATCTTTTTTTATCCCCACCATTTGGCTGTCTCTGGCTATGGGGTCTTCAGTCAGATTTCCACCGGCACTCTTGACAGTCTCCTTGCATTGTCTGTTCGAAAATTCCATTTGTAGGTCCATTTCAAGTTTGCTTTTCCTGCATACATCACTGTTCTATTCCAACGCAGTTTGTGAGCCAGACAAGGCGATACTCTACCATATACTGCACTTAAAAAATGATAGCCACAGGCAAAGAAACTGGTGTGGTGCTGGTCGTAAAACTCTACCGTTTCGTGCTTCAAGTGGCTAATGATTCTATCACCATCTCCTTCCCTGATATTATCATAACGGGACATTTCTCCTAGACATCTCCAAAAAAGTCTTTAAATATACAAATATGTGGTCCATCTATGACTTGTAGTGTTTGGTACTCTTTGTTTATATGACCTCATATGGTCCAGAGCATAACCACTACCATCAGGAACATCAATGTCGCTTAACCCCAAACAGCTGATATGAAACAAAACCATCTTTCTTTTGGAAACTTGTGGATTTCACAAAGTACACAGGCCGTAGTAGCTGGAATCAGCATTACAGTCTTGTAACTCTGAGGGATGGAATCCTAGCGCTGCCACTTTGATTGTAATGGATGAAAAATAGAGCCATAACTGTTCAAGATCTTTCGGAACTTGTTCTTTCTCTGTCTTCTTACTACTATTTGCATTTCCATCAACCAAATTTGTAACTATATTTGTGTTTGTAAAAGACATATGTCACTATTGCAAGTCACAAAGTATAAAATTATACTGTTAAACAATCTGAAGATTTTTTTATATAATGGCTTAAAAATCTGATCAGGTCATCTACATATGCATATAAATGTAGGCCACCTTTCATTTTCATGTGTCTTGCGTAATCCTGCCAGCAAGCTTTACATGACAAATTGACAGGTCCGAATCAGCAAACAATGATCACCGTGGAATAATTAATTAACGCAATAAAATCCCTATATGAAACATTTATATTTTATATTGACTGATTTAATACCAGCTAATACTTTCTCTCAAATATATTTATGTATCTGGATTTATTTGTAAAGATTTCTTGTAGACAAATGAGGGAATATATTGGTAAATAAACATAAAAGCACAATCTATTTCAAAAATATGGGGTGTTTATACCATATTTTAAAACAAACGTCAATAATAAAAAAGCATGTTCAGTTAGCCTTTCAGTTCGTCATATCTTTATACAGGAATTACAAGCTAATGCTCTCAATGAAATGTCTGGAATACGTCCGCAATTCTCTTCAATTTATGTTTAAGGTTATACCAGAATTTTGGGGTTGCGTGAACCCAAGGGCTATAATATATATGTGCATGAGTTTTAGACCTGACCTTTTTCAGTAACAACATCTGAATTATTTATATTTCTTTTGCATGTTAGAACAAGGAGTATTTAAATTAATTATATTTCCTTTTCATTCTACAAAAAGGAATACATAAATGATAGAAAGAATCCCAATCTGAAAACTGAATCGTAATTAGCAATTACGTACATTGTTTGGTTTCTATTTCTACCTCTAATGGTATGCCACGCTCGTGCCACTCCTGTATTACAGGAACAAGCCCTTGTATTCGGTCCCACTTGGATCCCCCATTGATTCTCGCAGTTTGGGCAGCATTCGCCCTTTCACAGCTGAGGCCATCCCCATAAAGAATACAGGATATTGGGTCTGAGTCCAAACTTCCTGGGACATATTGATGATATTCTACCATCACATCAACCATGTCAGCGATTTTGGTCTCATCCTTTGCCAAGGCGATCAAAGGAATCTGCCTAAAAACAGAAAAAGAAAAAAAGCAAACGGTGACATTTTATTATAATGTTAATGTTTTCATTTATAGCCAAACATACCAGTGTCCTTTGATAAAATGGCTTCTTCGGTCTGATTTCTATTTTAATAAACAATCAATTACAAAATAGGAAGTGGCAACAAATTACTATCCTCTAACAACACTTGTATACCTTCTCTATAAGAATATTTGAGAAGAGGAGATGCCAAATCAAACAACTGGAAGACATCTTCTCTTCTTCGGGAGTTGCAAATCAAACCCACCATATGTTCCAAAAATGAAAAGAAAGTTTTTTGGAAATTGTATAAATAATTGCAAGTTCATCCTTGGCTTGTTGTGGCGTCATTAGTCTCTAACGTAAGAAATCAGATGTACCAACTAAAATCAATTATATTTTATTCCATATTAAAAAGCAATAACAACACTTTGATATACTCTAAAGCAAATAAGATAACTTGTTTGAAGTGCAAAAAAGGGGTAAAGTTCAATAAGTTTGTGGTGAACATTTATTACTGTACTTACAAGTTTGATCTTCTGTCCAAGTTTTTTGGAATATTGATGCGGAATGTGGACCTGCATTGTACCCAAGAGGCATCTGAATGGGTCCTTCACCAGTATTATTTGCACTAATATGGTGTACTCATATCTAGAATTAAAGAAACATTTGTTTTTAATTAACAAAAAGTGCAATATGGAAGTTCGAATTTTAGTACTTCTTAACTCTTCAATACTAATTAACCTAACATACTTCATTAAAGTAAGATAAGTAGAGTGTAACTATTAAAGTCTTTCTTTTTCTCTGGTAAAATTCCATATCCATATCCAGCAATAGCTTCTCATTAAATCAAATTGGAATTACTAACATTTTACATTTCTTACGATTTATCATTGTATATAATTAGCATAGGTACATTAGAAGAAAGGAAAATTATACCAAACTGTATACGTTTATTTTCGAAAGATTTGTTCAAAAGATGCATACACTGCTCTCCCACATAAGATTATGCATGTCAAATATAGCTTCAACCAAGCAAGTTAACACCACATTGTTACGACTTTATGTCTTAAAAATATGTAACAGAACGAAAGTGAAACCAACAATGTAAGTAATATCAACAAACAATTGATTTCCCTATAACAGAAAGGGGAAATTCAAAGATATTTACAATATTGTGAATCAAATTCCAAATAATCCTAAATGCCTTAATCACAAGTCCATCAATATAGAATATTCCCAATGAGTTCCAATAGTCTTGAATGTCCTGATATTACACAAAGATAAAATAAAGAATGTCTTTGAGTTTACAAAAGTCCAGAGTAATGTATTAATTCAAAAGTCAATGAGCACGTTAGTAATTCCAATGAATATATATTTAAAACAAAATCCTCTCGAATTATATCTGATTTCAACGGTACAATGTAAAATCTGATCACAAATAGATTCCCACAGACTGATCTAAATCAGGAATGAATTATTTGTTTATTAAATCCCTATTTATACACATTGTCACTTGACCGTAATCAACTGAATGTGAACCAATCAAATGAGAAACATGACTGGCCATGAACTCAAATTCTAGTATACATTCTGTTTACTAGTGACCAGAATTTAAAGTACAGCTTACCTTCTGGAAAATATTTATACAGATTCTAGATTAAATATACATAACATTATACATAAAAGAAACAAATAGCCTTTTTATCATTACTTTTACTGGAAGTAATAGATGGAGTATATACTGTTTGTCTATCTATCTATCCATCCATTGGTTAAAAATTCACTCGCCAAACTCGCGATGGCGAGCGATCATTTCCAGTGGGTAAGTGAATTTTCCAATCACTCACCCTATCGGCCAAGGTCTAATTCAGGGCTGACCAGTGTTTTTCTTTAATCAAGAAATTTTTCTGTAAACACTATTGCCCACTTTGTTCATTGAAAGTCCATACTTTATACCAGAAGTTTGCTTTCATTTTTTTGTTTTTTCATCAAGCTCATACAAGTGTGTCGCTCTCAATATCTTCAACACTGATAAACGCTTACCAGATGGAGAGCACACTGGTCTCTCAATTTTCAATTACTTAGATATGAGACATAAGTTTTTTTTATTTAACAGGTGTTAGAGGGTTCACATAATAAGCTTAAAAAAAACAACCTATCACTTGATCAAATTTAGACCAATTATAGCATCAACTGTTATATTTATATAATAGCTGGTTGATTAAGAGTTTATTCTGGGCAGATTAAATTTTGTAATACTTACCTAACCGTGCAGGCGTTCTTTTATATATATTTCAACCCCTGCTATATTTGTATATATCTTTGTATTTAATTAGCTAATTAACTTACATCAATTTCTTCGCAAGTCGAAGTCAAGTCACATCTCTGCTTTTCCGAATGAGGCTGGCTGCATGGGACGCATGTTTTGCCTTCTTCTGATTAACCTTTAAGCTGTCTAGAACTTGAAATAAGGAACACTTGTTAAACGTGGAATATATGCTATTAGATATGGTAAATTGTTGTATGAGACTGAAATTTGCAAGACAAACCTTGGGTATATGAACCTTTTGCAAATTATAATTAATATTTACATTTAGTATTCGTGTGAACGATTAGATCAGATGTCATGAAATATGTTAACTAATGTGGTTCCACATGCTGCTAACAACTTCTTCCACTAATTTTATTATGCGACAGTTTTGATATTACATAAAACTAAAAATTCCAAATTACCATTAAGGACACCACTAGTTTGCAGATTGAAATGAACACCAGCTGAAAATATATCATATCTTGATTTATATGCCACATATCTACATTGCATGACTAAATTTTACAATGTGAAACATGTATTTTTATGCCATTATACTCCAGGTTTAAAAGTTTCTAACAGAATATAGATACACAAATTGTTCTAAATGATTGTCCACAGAAATACATTGACTAAAGCTCTCCATCCTTAAGGTGATATTTATGGGTATCCTGAAAGTAATGCAACTAGAAGCAGAGAATATTGATATGAAACTAATCCAAATCAGCATTTGCTAGTTTAAAAATCAAAGCTACAAGACTGGAAATTGCACTAATAATGGCATATGTAAGGTGGATGACAGATACACAAAAGCTACTCATGTTATATGTGAGAGAGCTTTATAACGAATGAGGATTGCTTAATATTGGTATATCATAATAGTTAATAAAAACATAAATAATATATTAGTGTTTAGTGCCGTTTTCATGTAGAATACATATATGTCTCAGTCCCAAAGTTTCAGTAGGTGCATAGCCATGAAGAAAGTATTGGATGGTAGCAATTGACCTTATGTCTGAAAATGTGTTTAAAGCTGGACTAACCAATATCTGACAGTTATCTTTAAATATATTAGGGAAAATTTACTTTTTTATATACCTTTTCACTGATCTTTTAGGTGTACATTTTATGAACATAAAATAGTAGAATGAAAGGTATATAATTGTGATAATATATCTAAATAAATTAAATGCATTTTTGAAGAACAAAAATAGACCGTTTAAATCTACGCTATGTTCATGTCCCAAAGAAATGTAATCTCAAAATGTATACAGGTAGTAACGAAAAGACGCGGAAATTATATAAATGTCCACTTTATCACAAATCTCATTGTATTCTTACCTCTCAGATGCATTTCAATACTTTATTAATTTCATCACAAGTCAGTTGTGTTGAAAGAACTATATGGCATTTATAAGTTGTTGGTGGTAACTTGTATGGGGGACTGGCAACTATTTTTCGGTTTTTGCTCGGTTGGGGTGTGGGGGTGTGGAAGGAGTTGCAGCTAGTACTTTCTGTCCGACATATCTGGCACTCTTAGCTGATGACTTCAAGTCCTGTATAGCCTTATTCAATAGTCTCTTACCAGCATCAATCTTTATTTTTTATTAAAACGTAATCACATAAAAGTGATATTTAGTTTTATGATACAAAATAAATTACTTACGAAGTCTAATGTACTTAGACAATGCACACATTCATTTGGGATGTAGAACTGCACTAGTGTTATTGAAACGTACGATATTACATTCAGTAAAATCTGTCATGAATGAGCAGCTTATATATGTTTTCAGTAATATGTTACATATTGTTATGTATGGTAATGGCAGACTGACCGTCCTGACGCACCATATTTTATTTGTAGTTTCTGCTGTATCAATCATAGATCAAAGTAATCTCTTCAAGAAAGTTACTTATGCTAAAGGAAAATATCTGATTTCAACTTTAGTCTTAATTAAATATACTGTATTACATATTTTATTCATATTTGCATGTATGTTAACTCATATCTTTCATTTCAAAATTTTTACATGTAGTTATATATTATTAATATATCGCAAACATCTACATGAGTTTGTGATATTTCTCATTGGGACTGGGCATTTCTTAACACCCTAAAAGACTTTAATCGATCTCTCTATCTTCTCACTTTATCACCTTTGTAATGATCACAGTCTCTCATAAAACAACAGCATTGCTACCTTTTACAAGTGGTTACCTTTCCAATTGATGCATTAAACATTTAATATCAAAGGTTGCAAATAACATTCAGGCATCAGAGAGAGAGAGAGAGAGAGAGAGAGAGAGAGAGAGAGAGAGAGTTGTCATTAAAATGGAAATCTCCATAGGCATCATGATTTGATGATCAACATTGTATAATGAGCTTTATAGAGCTCCCGTTTTGGGGTGAAGTGTCATATCTCATTATGAGAAACACAAGCGTTTAACATATATAAAATTATCTTTCATCTTCGCTCATAGATGCTGAACTGAAGATCGTAATACCTCGAGTGACGCCGGGACCTAATAGCCTTTGAATCCTCGAAGAACTCAATCGGATGGTTCAATATGGTCCACATATCAATGTATCAAGAAGAAATGTCATATGCCCTGATATCGTTTGCTGTTCAAGTATATCAGAGTGTATAAAACCTGTGTCGCTTTTGAAACTGTATGTCTCATAGATTACTGACATTGGCATGATTTATGGATTGCAACGAGGAACTCACATGTCACTCTTAAATATTCGTACATGGTGTTAGTAAACTATGGAAAGTTTCGACTGGTTTGTTGTTTTAGGTTTTCTGAAGAATCCATATTCAAAATTGAGGAACTAGAAATACCCAGAGTGCACACACTTGACAAGAAACACACAGTGCGCACAGGCCACATGAAGTAAAACTAGGTGTATTGGACATTCGAGAAAGTGCCAAGATTTGGTATATTGATTTAAAGCCTCTCCTAGAGGGTGTTTGCCATTAGAGCCACAATTTTATTTTTTTTATTTTATTTTAATTTTTTTTTTTTTTTTTTTCTCTCCACTTTTTGCAACTTTAATACAAACATAAAATTAAACCATCCTTCCGGATTTGGGGAAAAGATGCAGTAAGATATACTTCGAAATTATAATGGTTTCTAGATTGCCAGAAAGTTAATTATTATACAGCTTCTAAAGTCTTTATCATGTATAAATTATTAGCGTTTAGAAAATATGCATGTCAACAGCAATCATAATGTATACTCTTGTTTAAAAATCGTACTCAGTGCAAATCAGACTTGTTTAGACTCCACCACGGTATCTACACTAAGTTCTATCGAAACGTAAAGAATTGAAAATAGTTCTGGGATACATAGACCGATTTCTGACGTAATATTTTCCGTAGAAACAAGGTCACAGACAAGGCTCCAACATCCGTAAAGTTTTATTTAAACCTTTCTACATCTCTGACTTTAAAAACACATCAAGAGCATAAGATCGATCTTATTTTAAGTCTCTTCAGGTATAGCATGAACTTTAAATTGCGAATTGTGCGAATACCATAACTATCTGATGTAGGAAAAATTCCTTATGTCTGATTATTTCTACAATGAACAAAAAAACACAACACAATTTGCTTGTAAACTTACAGGTTCTGTGTTCAGGCTAAGAACAATTAAGCAATAGCCATATATCATATGTGTGCATGCGCCAAATGTGTGCCTGGCCCGATTTCTCTCATTAAGGCAGGGAATTGATAGTACCATCTGTTACCGCAATACTCGTGGTTATTACCACCTGCTACCGTATACATGAAACTACGGTTCTACCAATCATGGACTCCACAGTAATCTTTAATTTTATATTGGTTCAACAGATGTATTTACCTTAATTGTCAAAAAAGGCACTGGGATCCGATCACATATTATCCAACTTATCGGGGTCCTATCCCTTAGTACAATTAATTATTTTTTCAAGCGGCACAATGCATACATTATCACAGGTATTTATTATGTCGTATGAACAAAATTGTAAAGCGTATCTTACTATGTTATAGTAACAAAATGATACATGATGAATATGTAAGAAATTGTTAACAGAATAGGATAAGGAATAAAGCAAAGGTATGGACAGAAAAAGATGGGCTGATGAGAAAGAACAACAGCAACGTGAGTTATGGAAATTCACGAAAATTTCTTTGATTCCTGAATAACGAGCTGAGCTTGATTTAAGATAAACTCGTAATGAGTATGCGAGTCATCGACAGAGGCATTGAAGAATTTGAAAACTCTTACAGGAAGAAAGGCCCTGATTGACCGAAATAAATTGATTATTTCTCCTGATACTTTAAACGTTCAAGGAGGAAGTTAGTTGAGTTTTCAAAGCAGGAGCATCAAAAAAGAGCAGTGGTCATTTGCAAGATTTGCACAGTCATCTCTTAAAGAGAGATGCACATCTGAAGTAAGGTTAAGCTGTATACTCTATATCCTAAATTACACCCATCCATCATAGACCAAAATAAAGCGAATTAAAAGTCATTCGAACAATAGCTAAGATACATTAGGTCTTTTTAAATAAGCAGTATAACCAGTGTGGAAAACTTGGGAAATCAGTTTTCGTTAAGAAAATCAAACCCATTGCAAAGTATGAAATGATTCAGCGGAAACATTAGTGTCGTTCCGTTCGGAAAAACGATATATATATATATATATATATATATATATATATATATATATATATATATATATATATATATATATATATATATATATAGTCCAGGCGTTAGAGTCACTTACTAAAGAAGCCCGTCCAGTAGGAATATTCCAGAATATATTTAGTTTGCAGTTTCTCTGTCTTCTCTAATGATTCTAATGTTAAGCTGACATATATACGGTATACAAACAATCCTTTAATTGATGTAAATCATACAATTTTGCTTCAAAAGGACACATGTTAACAAATCTGAGATATCTTCAGATTTGGGTTTATTGTGGAATATACAATATACGACATTATACTGCATAGGTCTTCTGACTTAAAGTAGTAAAAACACACTGGGACAATATAATCATCAGGCAGATAATGCACGCAAACTTATATATATATATATATATATATATATATATATATATAAACATTTGTTCCTCATAAGAATATGGAAAAACATATGAATAAGACTGGTCAAGTCCACGAATATGAAAAACGTCTGAGACAAATCGACACTTAGAAGACGCGAATTATCAAAATTCAACTTCGTCGGCAGGGATAGTGTCTACAGGAAGTTAATAAGCTTTCGAGCCAATACTATGAAAGATAAGTACTTCAAAGACTATTTACCAAGAAAATCCTCTCTATTCTCGTGAGTTGGAAGTAGTGTTCATCCGAAGTAGCTATCAGCTACTTGTGCATCTCCAATAAATTTGAAAACACTTGAAAATATATCTGAAGTTAATTTGTTGTTAGCTACTTAGGCAATGACGTACTCCTTGTGAACTGTAAAAGTACGCGCACACATATCTATCTCTCTCTTTTCTTCTCTCTCTGATATATATATATATATATATATATATATATATATATATATATATATATATATATATATATATATATATATCGTTCATTGCTTTACGAGACGCCACGGTGGCTATTCGGTTAGCTTTCCGGACTAGCTTTCGAAAAGGTGCGAGTTCGAATTTGCCCGGGTGGGCTACTGTGGTGCATCCTTAGTTAAGGCACTTTATTACAACTGAACTACCTCGCTACTAAACATGTTTGTTGCTTTGCCTAAAAATATTAAGCCAAACAAACACTGATTTTAGTATAGTATCATTGAGAGGGGTGGGGCGTCTTCGTTGTCTAAGACGATTATGTATAATTTAAAGTGATTTAGAAGGTCAAAATTATTTCATTCCCGTTTGTACCATTTATAATGAATTGAAGAAAAAGTACATAAATCAATTCTGTGATTCTTAGTTTTTTAGATCAATCATGATACAGTTTATACTTCTGCGTACATCTGAGAGTAGAACGATTTTGAGAAATTTAGCTATATTTTCGACCATACACACCTCACAACAAATGATGCTACAAAGTCGTTAGCATAGGTATTCGTTCATAGCAGACACAACCACATATCGACCAAATAATTAATTCTTATATAAGGTCACAGCCACTCCTGATTTCTGCGACAGAAATAAAAGTATATGGAGCAGCGAGGGACAATCAAATTACAGCATTGGACGACCAAGTTTCTCAAAGTTTGCGCACTCCAGGGAAGCCATTATCTGGCTGCCGGTTGTTTATTAGCAGTGTGACATAATTGTATTTGCATACACACATGTTCGCTTGAATCGACAAAACAAAACCAAATTGTCACTGATCAGAGTTTCCCATGACAATCAATGACGTCTACTCGTCTATTCCCGTTCAGGTAAACAACACATGATAACTTAAAACATAAACAAGCACTTTAATAGCTGATCCAGATAGACGTGATATTGTTTTAGAAAATGTAATTCAGATGGCGAGAGTGTTGACCTAGATGGGATATTTAAATCAAAATGCATAAAATAAGATTTCCATGTGGAATTCACATTGAAGCAGTGGTGTGACTGAGATAAAATGGATCTCAAACTAACAAGCCTTGTTGGAGTAGTTATGTGTTTTCTTTTTCAAGTAGTAATGGATTTTCTGACTTGCATGAAGCTCAGCCAAATATTACAGTGTGTCATAAAATGAGTGTTTACTAATATGTCCTACCATTATAGCTGCAATTTTCATGAAGGTTTAACATTGTATAAATAGATTCAACTCGAGCATAACATTTTGTTTTAAGTTACGTTCAATGGCAGGCATGAGTACTGTTTAAATCTATATGCAAGTATTCAGTGATATATTCTCTTTCTGCAGAAATTTTAATTACACGATAATTGACATGTGATTTGAACGAGGTTCACTACACATTGAAATAACCATTTACTTACTTAACTTTTAGCTAATTGCTTACCAGCTGGATTTTTAAGTGCAGAAATATATTTTTTGTGTTTTCTCTTTCGCATCATTTGTCTTGCCTTGAAAATAATTAATGAGAACTGTCATTCAAGATGTGATTTATTTTTTTTATGAAATGTTGCATGACTAAATAAGTCTTTATTTATATACTTGACTTCTTTACTAACATGTGATATATTGTGACCTCTTCTATTAATCTGAGAAAGTTCAAATTACACAAAAAAGGTATCAACGAATAAAAGTGTATTTTTAATTCATATTAGAAGATATTTTTCTTTAAAAACAATCTAAAGATATATCGTGAAACGGTATTGACCGAGTATAATTAAGATAATAATTAATATAAGAAGCTTTGCGGAGTGAGTGCCGGTGAAAATCAAATAAAAAGAAAGTCACCTCCATGATTTAATTCGACCTTTTAAGCCTAATGCCTCCGTATTTTTGGAACCGAGGAAAGCGATAAACATTTGGTTGAACATGATTAAAAACAGTATGATGAAGCAATATAAATATTTTCAAACATTTGGTTGAACATGATTCAAAACAGTATGATGAAGCAATATAAATATTTTCAAACATTTGTTTGATCATGATTCAAAACAGTATGATGAAGCAATATAAATATTTTCAAACATTTGGTTGAGCATGATTCAAAACAGTATGATGAAACAATATAAATATTTTATATCTGAGGCCTTGGGTGAAAGTAGTATCTTAGTACCAATTTTACATTATGGAGTGGCAGATGTGTTCCACAAAGCACAACAATGTCCCAGAAAGCAGCACAAACACATTTCGCACATACATTTTTGGAAGCGAGGGCCCTAGTTACAAAAACACTTGGTAAAGGTCTGTACTCTTGAAATGACGCAATATTCTCTTCTCCTCAATCGAACTGGCAGACACCTAGACAAAGACGTTTTAACCAACACACTAACGACCCCCCTCCATCACTAATAGGTTTTCTTCAATTTTCTCTAACGACACCCCTTAATTTGGTATAACAACATGTTGCTTACAAATCGTTTCCTAACAACTCGGCTAGACGAACAAGTAGAAGGAGCTCATCTCAAAAAGCTGGCCCGTCTGTAGTTGTTAAATCCCTTAACTCGCTTCCACTGACAGCACCGACACGTAGTACTTCTAACACCAAAACTTCTAACAAATCCGTTTACTGGAATAACCCCTCCAACCACTAGCATTCGAGCACGCAACAACACGACATTGAGGACACACAGCGAACGAAACAGAAATGTGGTCACCGGTCCATACCTAAATTTTAAACCGACACACATCAATTGCATGATACAAATAGTTTGCATCCACGGCGTCATCGTTGCAAGACACGGGCGATAATCCGCTACGCTTCTTTATAACCCGAAGCTCCCTGTGATGAGATTTTATTGTTTTCCATCAATAAGCATAAACAAAAATACGTCATCAACAACACAATGTAAGAATCTCCTACACATCAATGAAATTGAAAATTTTATCAATCGATAAGTTGCTGTGATTGTGAGAGAAACTTTGATCGGCTCATTCAAACAGCGTAAACGGTCATGTTGTGCTCACAATGGCGAGTACGATTTACTCGTGCTCGCAGTGATTGATTAAGCAGATTTATGCATATTCGTGAAAAATACGGCTTACGTTCAGGAACATTGTTAAATCTCAAAATCTCAGGTTCTGCCAGATTTCCAAAAACGAACAAGACTTTCATGACGCTTGTTCGTCGCTTTTCGCAGGACGACGAGAGAGAGGTTACAAAATCAGAGAACTTGGGAAAATTAAATGTGAGGCATTAAGAAAAATAAATATTCGTAACAAAGCACAAGAAATAATTCCGTTCATTGTTCATTTCAATAGACGCTCAGCCTCTACATCAAAGTATGCTAGAGACAATTTTAGTGATTTAAAACACAAAATTCCTGTCAAACATGGTGGTTTTAAGTGTGAATTTAATGGTTCTAAGCTGTCTAATTTTCTAATGAGTTCAGATTCTCTAAAAATCTGGAAAACAGGTAGAAAGTTTAAAACAACTTATTTCATGTGATACCAAAATATGACATATGCGGTGTATTGTAAAACTGTTAACAGCAGTCTGTTGGGGAAACCGAAGAAATTTACTCGTTAGGATGGAGGAGAATGAACATATGACTGCAAAGACAACTAAAACATCTATTTAAACATTTTAATACAAACTGTAGTTAAGATCATTTAAGAGTGATTGGTATTGAGCACAACATATGCTGGTCACAAGCAGACAGAAGAAAACGAGACAAATTCTGGAGTAATCGTTTTGAAGTTGAACTTATTTTTGAAATTCCACCGACGGTGTAACCTCAATCATAGTCTTGTGCAATTTTCAAACACAGTTTTTCCTCTCTCTCTTTCTACACTAAATATTCTGCGGGACCTTTGAGATCTGTATATCTATCTATGTATCTATATACATATCTATCTATCTATCTATCTATCGAGACATCCTTTTATATTACAAAGCATAAATAATCGCTTTGGTGATAGTACAAAATTAAAGTAGATCTTGTCGTTTACTGTTTAACAGTTTTACATGCTCAGAAGATTGTTACATTTCGTCAACAAAAGAATGTTGACCACAATTATATTAAGAAATGACAGACATCACACACCCACCGGGAATAATCGTAGATATTGCGGGGACAATAACTACATGAAAAACATGCTCCATACAAGTGGCAAAATGTCCGTCACTTGTACGTTTTGCATATATTCTCCTTTGATCTTTATAGTTTGTAGAAAGACTGTCTCTCACAGAACAATACAGTCACTCTGGTCTCCAAAAGGTTAATTATTTGGGATAAATACGTTGTGTTTTTACACCTACGTCGGCACAATGTGCCTGGGGTATGCAAGAATTTCACTTGAATTCCTCATTTCATATAATTTCTCCTTTTAAATATATAAATAACAGATTGCCACAACTATGTAAAGGTAGAAAAGAGATGTTAAAAAGAAATGTCAAAGTTATGACGGAAATTGTACTGCCTTTTACTTACGATATTGTCCAGGTTTCCACTAGTTTCAGTACACAATCGATTTCTTTGTTTCATTGTACTTCGAACACTTTTTAATTTATCCAAATTATAAAATAGACTTTATCAAAATCACTTGTATTGACATAGATTATAGGCTCTTGAAATATTTTGTACGTTTATACAATTTATGTGACAAGATCAATCACACCCAAAGCAAAAAAAAAACTTTTGAATTAACACTAAGCAGACGATTTAAGCAATCTGTAATGTACGCTATGATTTTGGGTGGCAACAATTAAATTCTCTGCAGCGCCTTTTTAATAAGGAAATATCGTAATATGAAATTATCAATGTAGTTTAGAAATGTTTCTCTATTGTTACATAAAGTAATTGTAACTTATATTTCATCCCAGTCTGCATCTTCCTATATCGCTCCTAATCTGAAAAATGTTTTAATAGCATAATATTATTCTCTGATGGACTTTTTTTTTTATAAAGTATTCTTAACGAATATTTTTAAAATTATTTTCTAACAATAGCATTACAGCTTTGTGAATTATTATTATTATTATTATTATTATTATTATTTACGAGAAATTTTACAATAAACTCCCAAAATTATTTATCATGCTCTCAATGGTTCAGATGTTGGTGTAAAACAGTTAATTTCTTTCTATCAGCAACAGTATCATGTTAAGTATTTGTTTACTTGGGACGGGATTGTTAAATTTTTGCATTCAGCGGACTAAAACAAGTTTCACTGTTTTCTCAGTAAACATACTGTATGAACTTGCTATAACATAATTCGTAACCTGTTTTTCAAAGTCATTTTGTTTCTTAAGTGAGAGCTTTTATGAAACTAAAGATACGGAGAGTCTTTGGAAAGAAAAGGGACTACAAAGTTATCTTGTAAAACTTTAGCTTCATCACCAATCCTCTTGTAACTCCAATGACAGTCCTGCCTTGTGAAATATTCCTAGAACGGATCAATCAATGAATGTCGTCCTCGTTTGATAATTGAAGTGAATGTTGGCTCCGTCTTTCTTTCTGCTTGTTGCACTGATTGGGTTTGGAGTTGTACATTTTGTTTTCGTCCATAATATATACTCTCCACTGTTTACTAATTCATTCTTTCCTTTTTGTCTCTTTTGAGTTCTTACTGCTGGAATTAATACTCAATTTATCTGCTCTTCTGATGAACTTTGGATTTTTTGTTTTTATACGCATGCAGCAATAATGAGTACTTCTTTGTCATAGCATATTCCCCAGGTCTAAAAATAAATACCATCGACAGACAAATGTTTTAAGAAAAGATTATATATAATTTGAAACGAGTAAAAAAAGTCTGAGAAATACAATAAAATTCAGATAGAGTGCATTATCCAGCGTCATTCGACAACTTTATAACTTCGTGAACAAGCAACCTATAAAAAAAAAATACTTTCTAACAGGTCTTATCTACCATTAAATAGTATATACAGCCAGATATCGATGTATATTAATAGTGTATACAGCCAGATATCACTGTATATTAATAGTATATACAGCCAGATATTGATGTATGTTAAGTACAAAGTTGATGAAATAAAGAATTAAAATGGAATTATTGCAGACTGTGTCAAAGTAATTGTAAAGACCACAACACGTTTACTACAAGTAATTTACTTTTGGGAGACCGGAGTGACTGTAGTGTTATATAGTGTTCTGTTGGCTGCAGCGTTTCCACAAATTACAAAACTTAGAGCAGAAAATAGGCAAAACATACATTTGACTGTCATCTAACCATTTGTTTGATTCCACGCCTAATTTTTCTACAAAGTATAAAGCTTAAAGGATAAAAAAGGGAAAATTATTTTTTCACGATTATTTAGCCACCTGTTTCTACGCGTAAATTAAACGCATTCCGCGCGTATTCGATGTATCTTTCACGTCTAGGGTTATTCCCCGTGTAACACAGTTAATCATTTTGACAAGAAGGTTCAGCCGGCAAGTTTAATGAATTTCGTTCCGCCTAGCAAATGTTCCAGTCCAGTAATAAAGCCACGAGCTTTGCCCGTCCGGCAGTATATGCGTTAGACGTTTCTAACATCTAAATTTAGAAAGTGACTCTCATAGGGTAATAACGCGATTGGTTAGATACGGAACTTGCCGGTCCCTATAATTTTCCCTATTTATGTCATGTTTCTGGTATATAAATCAATGATCCTAATATTATGTCATGACAATTACACTTTTTGACCGTAAAAACAGCAACACCCGGAAATATTGCATCCAGTTTTCGAAAGCTTTATCAAGATGAAAGTTATGCAAGGTTGGAATCGATTTTCTAATATTCGATTAAGCGTCACTGTATGCATAAGAAAAAACCTAAATTTCATTTTTCTCTTTCAAAATTTTAAAGTGTTGGTAGCAGGTCATAATATATATATATATATATATATATATATATATATATATATATATATATATATATATATATATATATAGATATATATATATATACACACACACATATGAACTCTATCAAAGAATTCCGTAAACTTTCTGTGAAAATCAGATATGTTCCTTGCAATATATGTGGAATAATCTGGATATAATTATTTTAGGCATAGGAGTAAAAAAATCTTCAATTTTTGTATCAGAATGAGACTACGATGATTACAATTATTAATGTTTCGCCTCGGTTAAAATTTCTGAACAAATCAATCGATGGTTGAAATCACCCGGTGGCTTCGATTTCATTTTTCTTCAACAAAGCGTGCCGCTTATCGTGAGGTGGATTAATTTATTTATTGATTTTCTGAGTTAATATTATACTATTACTTATTCGTTATAACATTTTTGCCGCAAATTAAACTAAACGTTTTTTTGTCATTGCAGTCGGTAAATTGATTTTAGGAACTACAGTTCTCCTTACCATGTTTATCATGATCATCGAGGGAGCACCAAGTTCTATAACTCCTGCAATAGCGCCATCTGTTTGCGGAAATACTAATTATAGAAAGTGGCATGTACCTTGTGGCATGGCATGCAGACCTGCAAAAGATTCCGGCATGCAGAAGGACACTGTTAATACCATGATTAATGAGAAATTACGTAACATAATTCTGCATATGAAGGAAGCACAGGACATTATAAAGAACCTAAAAGTAAAATATGTAAGTAAGCATTTCTTCATATTATGATTATTGGTCCTTTCAGCTATTGGTATATTACTCGTATTATTATTATTATTATTATTATTATTAATATTCACAGTAGTTGTAGTGGTGTTGATTTTACAGGTTCTCCAATTTTGTTTTCCCAATCAAAGAACATCATTGTGTCAAGTCAAAATATCGTCGTCGTTGGTGATGGTGGTGATGGTGATGGTGTTGGTGTTGTTGTTTTAGACATGTATATTTTCTTGTACATATTTATCAAATATTTAAACATTTGTACGTATTCTAGTAGAAAGGAAATTATAGATGTTCAGGGGGAAACCCCTAAGATGTACACAGAAACAGAATAATATGTCTTTGCGCAAATAATAATTGGCCGAATATCATTTCCTGCACGTATTTGAATGGAAAATATTCTGGTACTGCTGATCGATAATATTTGTCGTTTTTCAATTTCCGCAAAAAATAGTATTGTTACCGATCTTCTGGCTTTAGTGTAATGTTTCTTACAGTCATTACATGTAGTTTTCACGTAAATGCTGGTTGGTTGGTGTCTAACGGTAGATTGAGGACATTATTGGTTATATCAAGCCGAGAAAATGGGAGCTTATTCAAAGTTTAAATTGAGGCAGCAGACCCGGACTGGTCTGGGTGGGTATATAACCCTCTATCCTTTGGTAACGAGTCTGACGGTCTACCAACCAGAGAACAAATGGAAGCAAAGGTGCATGAAGGAAACATTCAACTGTAAATATCCCCAACAATGAAAAAGAATACATTTTGTTGGTCCTTTTGCTTGTCCCTATAATTTCCATTTTCCAACTTGTTCCTGAAACTTTTGGTCCGAGTATGCTCATGCTAACAAAAGTATACAGAAAATGGGAGTATAAAAAGGAATGGAATGGATAGTGGTTTTACTAGTTTTTCATAACTATTGTATCATACAAATGGTTCCTTTCTTGTTTTTCAGAGTATTGAACGCATCAGTAATACAGATATGGTCACTAGTATCGAACGGAAAACGGAATATGCATTCAAGAACGGAAATATCGATTTCAAAAATGAAGAAACAAAGGTCAAATCATTGAATGTGGTAAGTAATTTTAATACATTTTAATAGCATATAAAGCGATGATGCTATAAAAAAAATATTGGTGCATCTTCTTTTTCTTCTTTTGATGATGATCATTTTTGTTGCAATAGTAGCAGTAGTAGTAATAGGTAGAGAAGGAGGAAGATGATGAGGTAGTGTTCTTGTTGTGGTGCTAGAAGTGTTTTTATCAATATTAAGGCATTTATAATCATGTTCTTTTTATCTCCGATTTACATGCCTTGAAACACTAATCCATACGCAATACTTTTCTGAAGAATATTCATTATTTTTCTTACCTTCTTTCAGACGGAAATAATAAATTCCGACTACGATTCCATAGCGGCAGCCATCATGTTTACAGAACAAATGAGATTTAATGAAGACTCTTCAAAGCTCTACGGTCAGCTGAGCAAAGATTTCAACGGTCTCTCAGTTAAACTCGCTACTATTTTGTGTGATTTCGAAATAATCCAGTGCATTAGTGGAAATGTGCCGAGCACGAACATAACGTGCCAGAGTACGGTTGCGGGATCTATTCAATCTTGGACTAGAGAAGAAACTAGAATTCTAGTTGAATATTGGGTCCTTAGAGATATAGAGAAATATATTGCGGTTTTAATTCCAAAGTACCAATTGATATAACGTTCTGTATATGTAAAAGACAAATCCATTCCCTATCTGTGATACGTTAGGATATTCCATGTTTATTAGAATTCCACAGTATTTAAATGCATAATATTTTCATAAAATTTTATTCCATATACTATCTCAGTCCCAATGGTATAAGATATATATGTACCATGACAAGATACGCATGCTTACCATTACTGATATATCAACATCTACCATGGTTATTATCGAAATATATTTTCACCGTTGACCCCTATTTTTATACCATTCTACATTTTTTAAACCTGTTACATAATGTTTTATACACTTTTCATTTTATATTTTTATTTACATTATTGTTAGACTATAGTATTTCAAGCCACTTTTAATCCAGGGTTGCTAAAGCAATGTTCGATATTGTCATCAACTTCTATGCTTATAGTTTTTCATTGTTTATTATCGTAATTCAATATTGTAGCGCTGCTAAATTATACATTTTCGCGACAAAAGATTTTCGCGCTTCCCTCATTGGCAATATGTTACTACTGTGAATTTAAATGTTCAGAAAATATTAGCGAATGTACTGATGTTGAGAAAATTTTATCTTCGCGAAAACATTTAGTTTTCCAGTATATGTATATATACAACCATGGTTCCAATCACTGTATCGTTATTTTAAAAAAAATTAAAAGATAAATCTGAAATTTGTATCGAGATTTTTTTATTGTTAGAAGTGTTAGGAGAAATAGAAAATAAACTGACTGCTTTTGCTTAAAGAAAGGGATTTATTACTTGCAACGTTGTTTTCTATTACTTAATACTACTTATGCAAAATAGTGCCAAATTCTATATCAATTGAAATTTTTAAATTACTGTGATATATGCTATGGAACGAATAATCTTTTTTTTCCTTAATAACAATTACAAAGGTTTTCGATATATTTTTAAATGACATGAGATTTCCCTCTAATTTTCAATCTTAACTTCTTAATTTCAAAATAAACACGGTTTACATGTGATTATTCGTAAGCCGGAAATTTTTTAAAAAATGAGAGTTATTTAAGATTGCTTATCTTTTGGTTACAAGTAATCAAAGACCCATGCATCTAACTTAAAGCAGTTTTGTCAAAAATTCCATAGAATATTTTTTTATGAACCCAACTATTTCGCATT